>NCVS01001936.1:0-62866 GCA_003055095.1 Goniozus legneri | reverse complement strand
GGGGGGGGGGGCGAAAATAAAACGAAGAATAAAATAGTGAAAAGACAAAGAGCCAGTGATGAGGTTTTGCCATGTACCTGGGAGGTAGGGAGACCATGGCTGTGTTCCGAAACTACAGTAGCTTCTCCTCTATAACACACACTCCTCTTGATACGGTATATTTTCGTCTCTCTCTCTCTTTCTCACTCTTTTACTTTTGCACGGAGATTATTCATCCGTTTCTTTGCTCACTATATACACAACGTCGTATCAACTCCGCGAAATCCAATCGTCAACTCTCTCCCTCTCTTTTTCAGTCTTGGCGCATGCTTGTCGTCAAGTATTGGTATCCACCGATCAAGGTTTAGAGAGGTGTAAACACACGCGACACAAGGGGTAAAAAGGCCGATGACTCTTTCCCTTCTCACTCTCTCCTTTCCTCTCTTCCTCTCTCTCTCTCTCTCTCTTTCTCTTTTTTATCCCTCTCCTCTCACCTTCTTTCTACCCCACTTTTATCGCTTCTCTCTCTCTTTCTGTAAATCTTTACCTAGTTTAGAAACACAGTCGTGGTTCAGTCATAATGTCAATAATGCGGATGATATATTCGTTCGCATTTTTATTATTCTCTTTTAATTACGCGATGTCCAATTAGTTTTTTCTTCTTCTAATCTAACGCGAAGTGAGAGCACATCGCGGACACGTGCGACGCACCGCCAGCTTACTCACTCCTGCCAGGTTTTACGCCCGTTGCCTGACTCATTAAAGAATTTCTTATTTTTTTTTTTTTTTCATTTCGTTATGCGAAACGAACACGGTCGGCAAAAATAATTGACAAAAATCAGCATGATATCATGAGTGATATTGAAGAAAAAGCAAAACGATGCGCGTAAAAATAGTCGCGGGTTGTATTTGTGCATAACTTGTTTGCGCGCCTCTTCGTCTCTGCACATGACTCTGAGTAGAATATGTAGAGACAAATGAAAAAAACAACCAAGTCGAAGTGAAGTCGATGAGCAATCAGTGGTAAGCCTGCGAGCGCCGCAGCCAAACTAGACTAAATTCTATTCGCGCGAAAAACTCGGATAAAAAACTGTACACGCAATAAGTGATGATAAACTATGTATGTATGTTATGAATCACAATGTGTAATCGAAATGGCACGTCTGGAAGCCTTACAACGCATTCTTGAAATATACAAATGGTTTTCATACAACTGGAAATACAAATATCGCGATACCGACTGTTGAACTCAACGGCCAAAGTCTGCAAAAAAGGGACCGTTTCACGTCCGATACGATTATCAAAACAGTAGGCGTCGAGTGTGAAATAATGCAGGGAAATGAAAGTCACCGAAAACAGAGTACGGAGAAACATGAATAGATCATGCCTGCGGTGAGCTGTACGAATTAAACTTCTATTTCGGCGAGATACCCCGAACGCCTCTTGTTTATTTCGGCAATCGCGTAAATAAGACAGCGAGATCTTCGCGCTTCACAACAAAAAGAAAAGACGAAACAGTCTCAAACTGCATTGTAAGTGTACGACTGATAACGGGATAACGATGATTCAGTGTAAACGTAAACTACGAAACGACAACAGAAAAGTGTCCTCCGGTCTCCCGAGAGTCCTAGCGATCGGGTACGACGAGAACGTACCTTACGAGCAACTCCCGAAGAGTAGCTTCATCATCCTCCTGTACCTCTTCTTGCGTCTCATTACTGTACGATCCACGCGGTCGATGATGGTGATGCCGTGCGGGTCTCGGCGGTGGAGGGGTAAACTGCTGTCCCGGATGTACGTGGTGCAAGTGACGATGATGATGGTTGTGGCCGGGTATCGTGCTGGCCGAGTGGAGGTAACGGGCTACGCTGTTGGTGACCGAGCGCCCCCTGGTCAGCTTGAGGCCGTCAGGAGGCGGCTGACTCGACTCCGTGTAGATCCTCCTCGCGACATAGTGACGACGATCCTCCTCCTCCTCCGGGTCCACCCTGCCGAAGGCCCTCCTCGCGCCCGGTACCGGCCGATCGGCCGACCTGCTGCGGGCCCTCCGGGCGGCTCGACCCTCGCAGGTGCCCTCGTAGGTCGATCTCCTTCTGTCCGATACCGAGATCCGCTCCTGAACGAACCAGCTGCCGCCTTCGGCTGCGCCACCCACTTGGCTCGCGAAGTCCAGCCTACCCTCGCTGTTGCTCGGGACCGCCACAAGAGCCGCCGATGCGGCCGCCGCAGCCGCTGCAGCCGCCGCTATAGCCGGCGGTTCCGTGTCCTGCGGACCGGTTAGGCCCGATATCTCCTCGTAGAGGCACTCAGAGTCCGGATCCTGCCCGCCGGATGCTGTCTGCCACAACTGGTTTATTGGCTTGAAGCCGCGTGAATCGGCCATCGTTCGACCTACGCCCGGTCCAAGGAAAGAAATCGAACACACAAAGATCCATTTTTACAAACAACTTTGGCTCCACCCGATCGGGTCCGTCTTCAAAAGTGTCTTCAAGAGTATGAGCGAGTCGAGCGGTTAAACGATCCAAAAAATCGTCTGCCAGTGGTGCCTCTTAACCGGAGAATACCGGATGCTACCAGTAGGGCGCGGCTGTACTTTCGCTTATATCGTTCTCAGAATCTTGGAGACACTTGGTCCAGATCGGAAATAAAATATCCATGTACGATATGAACTCTGCGAAACGAAACGCGTTTTGATTATTCGACAACAGTGAAAACTCGAATCTGCATTTGGAAGAATTTTCTCTGTACATAATAGTTAATTTTTTTTTTCATTTCAGCGGTAAAAAAATTGTCCATCATGCTTGAAAAAAATATCCGTCGACGCCAAATTCGTCAATCTTTCTCTCCCCTCGAGACGTCTCTCCTCGTCTTCCAAATTGACGATCGCAAAGACATGGACATAATGAATTCGAAACGCACATGGGTGTCGAGTCAAACGTGCCTTAAAGCGTATATGTATACGAGAATTCATGAATGAGCTCTGTCCTAAGTAACACAAGCTAAAAAACACGTCTGAAAGAGGCATATATGACAGAATGATCGATAAACAACAGTTTGCGCACTTCTGTGTGCGAATTCAGTGAACGATAACTTACTATGATTGTAACACTCGTTTAGGCTGACAACGAAAGGATGAGATAAATCGAACGAACGTATAAAATTAAAATTACAACTCCAGTGATGGGTACATGAATCGAACGATGTATGTAAATAACGCAAAATTGAACATACACATTTAACGACAGTTAGAAGATAAATAAAGATCGTGCTAGATAAAAATTCAAATAACACAACGCAATGCCGTACTAGCCGATAATTTCGGACAGCGGATGACAGTGCAGTTTTGCACGCGCTGTTAAACACAAAAAAAAAAATATGCCAAGCATGCACCGATGGTATTATACAAGCTGGCAGTGTATCAAAGAATGATTAAATCAGAATCTCCGGCGAGGAGCAATTCTTCGATTCGGCTCGACGACACTGGCACGCTCTCGACATCGGAAATTTTCTTTTTTTTTCTTTTGATTTCGAGATGTGACGAGTCGTGTGAACGAAATCGGTTTACCGAAGAATTGATACTCGCACGTTCTTCGTTAAACTGATCGTGAGCTATTTGAGAGATTTCTTAATAATTTTAATTAGAACTAACCGCCTATTCCGGCTCGGCAGTGTACACCATCGACTTCATGGACGATAGAGAGAAGGCCGATTATTTACCTCGACCTTCTTCTGTCGGTGTCGGTGTGTAATGAACTAATAAACAAATAAACAAGTATAAAAGGGAGGTGCTCTTCGTCGATTGAATCCGGGTCATTGGTTAAAAAAAAAAAGTTAAAAAAATTCAAGAAAAAGAAGAGAGGAGGCCCGGAGAATCCCGCTTAGAGTTTATTATGTCTACTTCGAAATCCACTGATACCTAAAGAGCTTTGTAGTTTAATTACCAAAATACTTATTCGGTTATTTTTCTGCGACACAGTATACACTTAGGACAAAATTTTGCTGACCCAAATATGCGTTCCTGTACTGTCAAGACATTTTGACATTTTGACAGTTGGATAAAATATTCGTTCGATCTAATAAAATATCCGTTAATTGGTTCAACAAAATTTTGTTCTTAATCTACTTATATAATTATTATGTAGGAAAATGGAAACAATGCTCACCTCTTGACCGCAATTCCAAGCCATCGTGATGGGC
The DNA here is from genome assembly GCA_003055095.1 of Goniozus legneri. Lineage (NCBI taxonomy): Eukaryota > Metazoa > Arthropoda > Insecta > Hymenoptera > Bethylidae > Goniozus > Goniozus legneri. Next base: position 58,690 of record NCVS01001936.1, on the reverse strand, counting down.
CGATTGATGATCTATCAGCACCAATTAAAAACAACCGTTTGCTTTTTTTCATACACGTGTATCCGGTAGTAGACTCACATTGGGTTGTTGTATGATTGTGAACAAAGAGCGTCGATGTAGGCGTGATATATTTATTTGTATTTTATTCCCTCTGGATCTTTGCGTAGGTAATTTATTTCCTTAACGATCGATATCTGTAAAGAGAGATTTCGATGTATCACTATGGGAGATCAGAATCTCGTGATTAAAATTGCGCAAATTGCAACTGATTACACTTTTTGAAATATTTGATTACCGCGTCACCTGTTTCTAAATATCGCTCTTTCATTCATATCTAATCAAATTCAAATAGAAAGGATTAAAATACTCGTCTTAATCCGTGATTAAGAAAAAATTGAAAGAAATTCAAAAGAACGTAGATATTTTGAATGATAAATGGTCTTATCGATGTCGATACTCAAAGGCGAATAGAAATTTAACGGGTTTCTTTGATCTACCATCGAAGGACGCGCGTGACAAATTAAAGAAAAATTCGACTTTCCCGAAAAGAATTTTCCTACACCGATGATTTGTTAGGTTATGATAGTTCTCGATATCATTTATGTATACTGGAGAATCCACCTCGTTAAAAAAATAATATATTCATTATTCGAGTGCTACGGAAAAACAATTACAGCAATTACGGCCGGAATTTCCCGGAGTGAGTGGAAAAATAAAATTCACGGACAGAAGCTACCGCTGGAAACGAACATTCACGAATAAAATCTTCTTTGGTCGTTGAGCAGCTGATTACACTAACGTGTTTAACACATACCAAAAATGTGCACGCATCTAGATTTACGCGTGTAGATTGTGGCTAATTTGTGACTATCCACTGTCAAAATGTAAACTCCCGTACAAACCTGTCTCGACGCGAAAGCGAGCGCGTGCGCTATGTGCGAGCTCGGCGTGAACTGAAGTGAACGGTTTAACCGGAATCGAAATGTGGTAACGTATCCCTTCCTTCCCCACTACACCGTACTCGGTATAATCACGTTTTATCGGTTATTTCGTTACATTATTATACAACAAGTTAAATAGTTCCGTAAAATAACATTGTCATTTTAGTGTTATTGCAAGTGTATGTCGAGTTTTTTAAAAACAATTTTTTCAACTCAACAATAAATTGTAGATAATTATAAAGGTTAATAGAACGAGTATAATTCAAATCTGGAATAAAATAACTGCGACAGAGTAGAACGTATTTTATAAATGAAATAAAATCAATAAAAAAATTAGGTTACCATTTTCTAATGTATTCTGGCCCATTTCCCTTATCGTATAATTCTATCATAACCTTGCTCCTTCATCTCTTCTGTCTACCCGTACCAGCCATTTTGATACAATGAAATGTACACGGCTTCCTACGATTATAAACGAGTAAATTTACAGTTGTTGGAAGCTCGCATGTCAGATTGCATAAGTGAACCGGTAAAGAGGTTGACAATCGTGGAGAGCAAGAGGAGAGAGGAGAGGCCCTATCGTTCAGCACTTGTGTCTCGAGACGATTTTATCTTCCTCTCGCTTGTAATTGGGATGACGTGAGATTCATTGGGATGATAAAGCGAAAAAATAGTTTCTTGTTTGTAGTATCGAGTTATCAAGAATTTTACGACCTTGACAGAGAATATAATTCCGGAAATTTTTTATCGTTTCGAATTTACGATTCTTTACATGAAATATATGGGAAATTTTTCATCGGATCAAAAATTTAATGATATCAATTTTCGTGCGGTTCCCGCTTCAATAGTCGAATTCGATTGTTATTAAGTTTAAACGAGCCACGATAATTAACCTTAAAATCGAAATTAAATTTCATTCAATTTTTTAACAAACCGAAATACCTACATATGTTTTAAAATTGATCGAGAGACAGAAAAAATAGTTCAGTCGCGATTAATCAACGCGCTCGTTTTACGTATTTTCATCGATTTTTTTCCCCACCGACGTTGCGAACAGTCAGAAATAGCACGACGTGCGCACATGCACACGTACATACTGTGGTTATTCGCTCTACACGTACATCTGTCCTTTTTACTCTACGAGTTTTGCATTGTGTATGAGCACCAAAATGCATAATGAAAAAAAGGAATAATAGAGGTTAACGCGGAATCGCGCGCACTATCGCATAATTTCCGGCCCAGCGTCAGCCATGGAAACGTCGAAAGAAAAGTCAACAAAAATAGGGATAATTTTCATTTTATAACTATAAATGTAACCTGAAAGGTCGTACCTCCGTGCCCAAGTTCACGCGTATCCGTCAGTTCGGCGTACCATGTTTGGTGCGGAACTACTTTTTTTGTCAGCACGAATGTTAGTTTCAAATATTATTTTACATTTTTACCGAGAAATCAATTTTACGACCCGGAGAGAATTAATGATTTTCAAAGTGAAAGGCCGGAGCACGCGATTTTCGACATTCTCGAAACCCCTTGGCCCCTTGCCGCCACCCATTCCCGCCCCTTGCACCACCTCGCCTTCGTCGATCTTGCGGTGTCGTACACGTCTCGCGATTATCGATTCGACGGTGAGGTTATGTGCGAGCGATTCGCTTTTCCACTTTTCACTTTGGAAATGAAGAAGGTACTGATTATGAGAATCATATTGTCGCTAGAGAGTACCGTATAATCGTCAGTAAAATAATGGAAATAACGTTTCCGCAAGATCCGCGAGTAAGGTGGTGGCGGAATAGCGAAAGGAGAAAGAGAGGGAGAGGGGATGGTTAATAGGAAGGGAGAGATGAAAACGTCGAGATCGGAAAACGCGACGGAAATTGGCGAGAGTATCCGCACAAGTCGACTGATATCATTAGATTGAGCACCTGAAATTCATTTACTTTCAATCGAAAAGTGATACGAAATACGCAATGGATATCGCTAATTCTGAACCATATAGATTAAAATTCAAAACTTACAACTTCAAAACGTTAGAAGGTCTTTCCTTTCCCTGTCTTCGTTCTCTAACCTGCCGCATAATTGCTTGTAACTCTTTAATCGTTACGATTATAATCATAAATGTACTACCGAGAAAACTGAATACAGCATAAAAGATGTCATTATATGAATGAAACAGTTTGTAATAACGATACCTACTCACCTTCTTCGCTAAAACGCCCAAATTAAAAACTTCCACGATGGAAAGTGCCCTTCTGTAACTTTTGTTATTCTTTTAACGAAGATCGAGAAACCTTCGCTTTTTATCGAGAAGAGATATTATTATACCCCTGTCTCAATTTCACCCCTTGTACCCTTCACACGTCCATGCTAAAACAACAAACGGGCAGTATTGGCAGTGGCGTGTACGTGAACGTGTACAGTTGTACGTGTGTGTATGTATGTTGACTTCTTCTCCTCGTCATTTGAAAAACGAGATCGACGATCGACGAGAGTCGTTCGTAGCGTCGACGACGACGTCCTCGTCGTCGTCAACGGTTAGTCGAGGTTTGTGGCGATCAGCGTGCACCATCTCCCGCCACGTCGTCCGCAGAGCACCACCTTCCACCGTCGTTAACCACCGCCGCCTCCGTCACCACCACCACCACCATCACCACCACGTCGCTCGGTTCGACACCGACGCGCTACCGCGTCCAGCACCATCCTCGCACCGCGAGAATCATCATCGTCGTTGTTGACCCACTGTCAGTTGTCAATTCCCGTCTACTCTTTCGCTCCGCGAACATGCACTTATTATTTTTTCTCCCCAATTATCTTATTCACTCCAACTATCACTTTTGTATCGTGGCCCCTCTCACAATTGAAAGAAAAAAAAATAGTTTTTTATTTATTACTCGCGGGTGGGATTTCGTGGAGACTGGTAATCGACCTGATCGAGCCGACGAGGTCGGCTTTCACGAGCCACGAGTAACGATATCCTGACGTTTCTTATTCTCGCGGCCCAGGAGACGCCCCTATAAACGTGCGCGCTCAGGGGGCCAAACCCTAGTTTCCTCCTCAACGTTATGGCGCGACCGAGCACGAACGGCTCTCTGCGCCCGAGAGACTCCGCGAGTTCCGTCAGTGCTCGGTTCAACTCGGCCAGTGCCGTAACCGAACGGGGCGTCACCCGCGTTGCGAAAACGAATATGTACGTGCGACTCGTTCTCATACATAATCGGGCTCGCTAGAAGGGGTGGGGTTTTCAGAGATATAATAAAACAACACCGAGACCCGGGAAATGTTTTTCCAAATACTTTTTTTTCACACAATATTGATGTATTTTCACAACGTTAATCATCGGAGGCTTTGTGCGATGTTGGCTGAGAGTATAATTAACAGGATTTTTGAACATGCATGGGTGATTAAAATTTAGATGCTATTCCCAGTCCGCCCCTTCGCCTGACATAGCTGCAAAGGGTGGGAGTTGCGCTCTCTTATCGCGTAGTGCTCGCGGCACGCAAAGTCAGACGGATATATACTTCAAAGACGTCTCTCTTTCGTTATCGACGTCTCGACGCGAATGTGTCTGATATGCTGTTGTTTCTACTCTTCGTTCGATCTTTTCTCAAATTTCAGAATATCGCATTTTTCGTACATTAATATAACTTGAATAAATTTTAATAAAACCCTAATTGCAATGAAAGTTTAAATTTTTAACCCATCTTCCTGACAAATTCATATATGCTTTAGAAAAAATATAATTATATTATTGAAGAAACAAACTCATTTTTCAGATATTTATAAAATTTTTAAATCCTCCAAAACTGCTGATATTTTAATTTTTATCTACTATTATATTAATTTCATGAAAAATTACTTTCTTATGAAAGTGCAAAAATAGGATATAAGCTTTTTAGTCAGGGGTACTGATGGCTCTTCGAGGCGACCTGGAGCTGTCGGACGGTTCAGAAGCGGCACGGCAAAAGGGGTGAGAGGGTGAGGGGCTAAGGAAGCCCTTGAAATCAATAGCCAGCCGCTACTGACGGCGCCACCCTGATCAGGCTGCTCTGCGCTGCATCCACCCCTACCTCTACTCACTGTGCCCCTAAAATCCTCCCTTCCACTCTCGATTTATCTGCACAATCGCCGCGTCGGAAATTCCTGCCAGGCGTTTTCAGTTCGCGGTCGGACGTCTTGATACGTTTGTCGCGTTAATGAATAAATAAGTGTTCATTGCTACATCTGTGTCATCGTTGAATCGGTTCAATGAATATCTAATTCTCAGTATTTCGATAATAATATAATTACGATGAATATAACAAATTCAGTGGTTTCCGATCTTTTCATTTGAGTGTAGGTCAGTAATCCGATATTGTAATTCTACTAAATATATGATGCATTAACCGAAAGAAGCATTAACGGGTGATCTGAGAGCAATAAAAATCTTACATAAAAGAATTGGTTTATTTTACATTTTCCGCAAATATTAGCTCAGAAACAGTTTACAATAATTTTTATATAGAAAATCACTTTGTCGAACTCTAAAATCTCAACATCTGAAAATGTAAACAATGTTGTCGTGTTGAGATAGCTCTGTCAACATTCACCCATTCAAGTTCATTTTAATATAATAAATGGAATTTATTTTAAAAGAATTTTGCAATATTAATTATACTTCCCTTACCTAAAACCACTGTACGATTAATTTTACCTTCGTGTCTTTGTAGATATTGCAGTAAATGAAACTTTTCAATATATATTATCGGAACCATATAATGCAATAAATATCAGCAGTTTGTGCTTAATAATTACAGTTACGATAGTTGAATTTTCTTATAAAATTTGTATAGTATACTTAATGTTTAAATCACATATTTGAAGATAAAATATAAAGAAATATCTTTAACTTTTCAAAAATTTAACGGATATATAAAAAATCCAAAATGCGCATTGAAATAAAAAATAAAATAGATTATTCAAAATATAATTACTCAATCAAAAATACTTGACAATTATCATCAGTTTGATTATTCATGTCAAATAAATAAATCATAGAAATATTTTTGTTAATTGCATCTCTATACTTAAACAGATGTTTCTGCAGTTTTTCTTTAATATATTATATACTATTTTGAAAATAAATAACTATATTTTCGAACTAGAACCTGACATTATATATATATATATATATATATATATATATATATTTTTATATATAAATATAAATAAATATATAAATATATATACATACATATATATATATATATATATATATATTATGTACTGCAAACATTGTGATCAATTCAAATGCAGTTGCAACTTAGTGACTTGCAAATGTTGTTCACTCACTGATTATGATTTATAGCCTTAAAGAATATCTTATTTTTTTCCACGAAAACTGCTCCAAACATATAATTTTACTGAAATTTTGTGTCGGAATATAAAAAGGTAAAAAAAAAAAAATCTGATATCTCTTCACGAAAATCAATCTTAGTGAGCGTATTACGCTTTGCGATTAGTACAAAATTATTGTACTATTAGATATTGTTCTAAATATTTGTGTCGGAATATAAAAAGGAAACAGAAAAAAAATTTGACATCTCTTATAAAAAATCGAATGTTTGTGAGCATATTACGCATTGCAACTAGTACAGGATCATTGTATCATTACATATTGCTTTAAATATATATCATTTTACATAAATTTTGTGTCGGAATATAAAAAAGAAACGGAAAAAAATTTGACATTTTTTATCAAAAATGAATGTTAGGGAACGTATTACGCTTTACAATCAGTACAGAATCATTGTACCATTAGATATTGCTAAAATTTCTATCTAGAAATAATAAAATAAGCAATATAATTTTGATTAATCTGGTTATAACGTATGTTACGACATAATTTCGATTTTTCAGTTCTTCGTTCAATCAGCAATCTACGTTTCACAGAAAATACTAGAATATGTGAAATATATATGCATAAATATTTAAAGTATATATGCATATATGTTATTATTTTTATTAATAAGTCTTTTTCGAGCGTAACATTACTTTTTTGGAATGACACTCGATCTATGCATAAATGACTCAACAACCATGGTTAATCATCCAAATCATTCACATGTAGAACTTCTCTTTGAGTCAAACCAGCATCACACAGTGTTAAAAGTTCCTTACATGGATATAGGATTCTTCTTGGATAACTAGTCATTATTTCAAAATTTGCTGGGGAATCCTGCTGACTAAATATCCAATAAAAAACATCCTGAAAAAAAAAATGTTATCATTTATATAATATAATGTTTATGAAAATTCAAATATGAAGTGAAAACCAACCTGAATGGTGTCTGACATAAGGAACCGTCGTTTCATGGTCCTCTCACCGAGCTTTATTTGCAAATGACATGCATTCGGGTTAAGAGGTTCCGGTTCTTGTGGAACTTTATTAATTGAAAGTTCTTTTTCAAGTCGAATGCGCTGAATTTCTACTTCTTGAGCATTCTGTTGTTCTTTCTCTTTTGCTTCTTGTTCCTCACGCGCTCTTCGCTCCTCTTCTCTTCTACGGTCTTTTTCTTGATCTGCACGTAATGATTCTTCATAAGCACGATCTTGTTGTTGACGCAGCGATTGTGTAGCACTTCGTTCTGCTCTGTGTACATTGTATCAATAATTTTATATTCTATCTTTAATTCTTTCATTATTTGAATTATACAGTATGTAATATAATATATTATGATATATATGTAATTATATTATTTATAACACATCATTATGCTTCATAATATTTCATTTTATTAGTTACCTATCCTGACGAGCTTGTATCAAGTTAATTTCATTATGATCCATAAGTGTCTGTAAACGGGATGTTAAGTCGTTACTCGACGGTGCTCCTTCCATTCTAAAATAATAAAAATAAAGTTAAAATACATTCTCTTTATAATTAATATAAATAAAATTATCAAATGAATTTTACCGTCCAACTATAGTCATTCTATTGTCTTTTAAAACAATCAACGAGAGGAAGGGATAGGAACCAGACTTAAGGGCTTCAGCTACTTTATATCCTTCACCAGATTGCACATTGCATGCCCAAAACAGTGTATGCATATTTATAAATTGAACTACTTGAGGGTCGCATAAGATATTCCTATAATAATAAACCATTTTAAATATTCCATTTGTAAAAGCATTAAAGATAATTAAAATTTTCATACCTGCACCACTTATCCACATCTTGATTTTCATCTTTATGCAAATACACCAATAAGAATCTCAATTCTTGTTTTGCATCCGAAAGAGCTTGACTGTATGATCCTTGATAGAAAACTGGATGACTGTGACCATATCGAGCTTCGAAAGATCTTATAAATGTTATAACATCTTCTACTGGATCCGACGATACTTAATAGTGAGGAAATACAAAATTATTTATTAATAATCTTTCTCCACAAATATAGATACTCACCAGGCCTAACATTGGATCTAAATATTGCAAAAACTAATTGTAAGATACTGCTCACTAGATTGTAACACATCGAAAAGATATAGGATAAAAAACCACCTCCTCCTCCATTATTTCCCGGGTGATTAAAATATATCCTTGAATTTGTATCATCTACAACTTGTGGAGGTCTAGACCGTGAGTCTTGTGCATACATGGATGGTCGTCCTTCGTATAAATTTAATTGTTCCTAACACAAAGAAAAGTTGTTTACCTTTTAGAAACTTCTAAATAAGAAATATATTGAATAGAAGGTAGTAGCTAATTCTAACCTGAACAGCTACTTCTATGTTCCAATTGTGTCTTTGCAGTACGTCCCGACATATTGATAAATCTTCAATTCCCGTCAAGTCCTAAAGCGATTTACATATTGTTAACAAGTTCTAATATCATGACTCATTATTCTAGTTAATAACCTAAACAAAATATATTTAATCATACCTGGAATTGTAGAACCTTCTCAGTTTGGTCACTACTGAGCTCTCCTATATCAAATTCTGCCATGACAATGTTTATCAAAGTAAACTGTGAAAAATATACAGTAGCATACCGTATAACCAACAACACAGCTCAGTAAACAGAACAAGAATGAATGACGTTAAAAATTTTCTGGATGCGTACAAGTGCCGAGGCGCGTTGGTTGGGAACGCAACGCGTGTATTAAATGTCAACTAACTTCCGATTGGCTGACAATCAATTGTTTGACGCGGTTGATTGGTTCGATGTTTATAATTTTGGACTGTTTGCTCATTTTCACCAAATGTAACACAACATTGCTTACTTGTCTACTATTGGTGACTAAAATGGAGGCAGGGCCTGTGAAGTGCGACATGCTGCCACACAAACCATTATGCTACCACGAAAAATTAACTAGAATGTTTATAATTAGTGTTTTTTTTATTTGAATCAATTTTCATAAGTTTAGTTAACCGATTTCACTAATAAATTATTGGAATACACACTAAAAATGGGGATTTATTATCTGTCAGATTTTATGATCGAAATGCTTAGTTTCCAATCTATATACACAATTTAGTCGGTGGCGCTATCTTCAGTTTCTCTGAAGTTGGTTGCGAATAGGGTTCGAATATGTTAAATAAGATGAGTTAATTTCCAATTTTATTTTCTCTGTAAAACGTTAACAAGTATAAAAATTTTTTCTCTTATCGATATCAAATATATTATCAAATCTACGCTCAAGATGTCAATAACTAGTTCAAATTTTTCAAAATCAGAAATTGAGACAGATGAAGTTTCGAAACTTTTAAATGCTATTGACACTGTTTCAATACAAATGTAAGTTTAAATATAAAAAAATAGAATTCATTATTGAATATCTATTTATAATCATATAAATTCTTTGTTTTAGAATTTCCGAACTGGAAGCAATAAATGATTTAATAAAAAATGGAGGTGAATTGTTTACAACTGTCGAAAGAACTAATGAAACATTGTATAAGGCATTGGAAAAGATAGGGATTAACAGGGAAAATGTTATGACAGAGATGGAGAATGACAGTCCAAATGATAATTGAAAAATCACAATCTGAAACTAAATTATTATAACTGATACCATTTAATATAAGATATTAATATTTTTATAGACAATATAATAAATGTAAAATCTTCATGTAAAAAAATACCATATACCTTACTTTAATAATTGTATTATATTATAAATATTTTATTCAGAGTTTTGATTCTGTGAGCCATGTAAACTTTTGTTCTTTTCGGTCTGCTCGAGGATCTATCATGATATTTATGAGGCTTGGTTCATCCAAAACCTAGGAAAAAATAAACAATCATTAAATTATAATAGAATAATTAGTATATAATTACATACCGCTAATGCTGATTTTACTGCATTTTGTATCTGTTCAACTGTTTGACAGAAATAACCTTTTTTATGAAAAATTTCCATCATTTTTTCATATCTTGCTTCACAAGTCAATGAAAATGGAGGAAGTCTATATGAAACCAAATTAGTAATATATACATATATATATATATATATTTCTTTCCAGAATATATATTGATATACTTACACCTGAGTAGGATCACCACTCGATTGTAGTTGACTAAAAGTTTCGGTATCTAATCCACCATAAATACCATTATTGTTTACAACAATAACTATAATTGGTAATTTATACCTATCAAAAAATTCAACATAAATTTTGTTTCAATACATTATCTTCACTTATAATATTTACCTAAACATTGTTTCAATTTCCATTCCAGAAAATCCAAAAGCACTATCGCCTTCTACGCATATTACTCGTTTTGTTGGTTCATAGTCTTTGCAATATAAAGCTGCAGCGATTGCATAACCCAAACCAACTCCCATGGTACCAAAAGTACCAGCATCTAATCTATGTCGTGGTTTTTCATTCAGTAGTATAGTTCTTCCAATGTCCATTGTATTTGCTCCCTCGGAACAAATTATACAATCTGCAAGAGTACAAATTATTTCAAAGGATGATTGTAAAATTGGATAGATAAAACTTACCTTTGGGAATTACATCTTGAATATGTTTAAAAACAGTATAATAATTGAGTGGTACAGAAGTATTCATAGACATTTTCTAAAAATAATTTTCATTAAAATTTCTATTGCAGAGTGAGTAAACAGATGTTTAATTTTGACTTTAACCTTCACAACTTCTTTATTTTTTTCTGCTTTTGATACTAGTTCTCGCCACCATGGAGAGTTTCCATTCATTGACCATTTTTGTTGTTTAAGTAAGTCGAATAACAAACTTACAGCTGGAGCGATATCTGATTGAATAGCAACCCTTGATTGTACAGAGTTGTGCAATTCTTCAGCACACAAATCAATCTAAATTTACGAACTTATGTTAATTTAACGATACTTAAAATTTATAGCTGTATTATACCTGAATAACTTTAATATCTTTATTGAACCTCGGTGGACGACCAAAGTGCAACATCCAGTTCAATCTGGCGCCTAATAACAATATGACATCGCTGTTCTGCAAAGCAAAAGTTCGGGCGCTCGATACGCATCTCTCATCTCTATCGGAAACGACACCTTTACCCATAGGCGTTGGTAAAAATGGTAGATTCGTCGCATTTACGAGCTCGCGGATCTGATTTTCGGCCCGTGCATAAGCGGCTCCTAAAGCATTTTCACACTTTTATTTCAATTTTCACATTCAATCTCATCTGTTGTTATAACCTTTGCCAACTACGACTAAAGGTCTTTCGGCGTTTAAGATTAAATTAGCGGCTTGTTGGATCAGTTTGTAATCTGGAAAAGATAGCGGGGGTGGCGGGCAGAGATAAACATTTGCAATTTTGTCTTCGTCGACGGTTTCTTTGAGCAAAGTGGCAGTGAAGTCCAAATAAACAGCTCCTGTAAATTTTTAAGATATTATGAATTTGTCCCTTAATTGATTATTACTATTCTGATTTATTATTTTTCTTAGCATTACCCGGTCGCCCGTAAGTGGCAAAACGCACAGCTTTTTCTACATGCAATGGCACGAGAGCAGCCGATGGTGGTCTCGCGGAATATTTGCAAAATGGTCTACAGGACTCAACTTGTGGCCACTCTTGAAAACCACCGATTCCTTCGTGATCTTCTGGACAGGAACCTCCAACAACAACAACAGGCCTAAATCGGAATAAGTCAATTTTTATTCATAAATTTCATTTAAAAAAAATATTTATTTTTAGTTTTTAATTTTCATTTCAAAATTCGGTTCAAGTTTACCTACCAACAATTAACTTGAGCGTTCGCCATCCCTCCAAGTACATGAAGAACACCTGGGCCGGAAACGCACAGGACGATAGCCGGTTTTTCTATCGACGGGATTTGAAATCAATATTTTTTCGAGTTCAACCAATTTTCATTTTTAATGTGAAAAAGAGAAATTCATACTAGTCAGATATCCATAAGCTTGGGCTGCATAACACGCAGCCTGTTCATTCCTGAAACCCAAATACTGCAGTCCTGCAGCTTGCATGCTAAGAGCAAGTTCAATTACGGGATGTCCCATTATCCCGAAAACATATTCGAGGCCCTGTTGTAAAATTTTCTCATTAATATCACAAAGAAAGAAGTAGGAAGTTCATTTTGATTTTTTTTGTACATTTTACTGTCGCTTTCTTGGAGGTTACGCGACAAGAGGATTGTTTTACTTTTTTTCTGTTCCCAGAGGTCAGACGAAAACAAGAAAGATATCAATGGTTTATATTTCGTCGAGTTGAAAAACTCATATGTAATTCGCGTCTCTTGGAGTTTATACGTAAACACGCTGCAGCTAGGATAATAAAGTTTTCTTTTTCTGAATGTACAGCGTTGATCGTTACCGAAAAAATATTTCTCACTCTGGAAAATAATTAGTAATTAGGATTCTGGAATTTACAAATTCATCTTTTGGTAATATCGGTTTGATAAACGAATGAAATTATGTATCAAGAGGATGACGAGCGAGTTCCCCTTATCGCTACGCAAAAAAAACGTGAGTTCGTTAATTTTAATCTTTGATTATACTTTATTTACTAACCGTGTGAATTTACGAATTTCGGTTCTGTAATAACAATGACATTTTTTTTCAATTTTATATTTTTATTTTTTATCATTCGAAACTGATTTTTTTCGAACAAATTTTTTATGAGAAAAAATATTGAACTGCAAACACGAGATATGATATAAATAAAATGAAATTCTCTTATAAACGACCTTTCAACGGGTATATCAATTTATTGTAATAAATAAAAGATTACAATCGGAGGGAAGGAAAACTATTTTTATCGTAGTTGAACTTTGAATTCTGTTTTGTACCAGTTGGCGCGATTGATCGAAACCTAACCTAGCGGCGAATGTAATTTCATATTACGGATAAACACCAAATGAAGTACCTGTTCCTTCAGTGCTTCGGCCACTATTGTATTACCGTCTTTCATCTTTGCGAGAAGTGGCAATTATTTTTCAGACTTTTTCCTCTCTGAATAGAAAATCGTCGCTAGTTCCGAATCGAACGATAATTTCGCGATTTGCGCTGCTGCTACGTTCGAACTGTCAATGTCCCAGCGAATAACGAACTGTCAAGATTAATCGTTGTTCGTCCTCACTGATCATATGTAATTTCCCACCACTACCTAATTATTTTCTTAAAAGACCTTTGATACGGGTACAGTTAAACATAACATCTTACTCCATTCGAGTTATCGATATTTCGATAATCGATAATATGAAAATCGTCGGTAATGCGTAGCGTGGTAGGAATCTATATCAAAATGATAAATATTAATTGTTAAAATCTTTTCCCAATCGATAAAGTTGTACTGAAAATAAAAATTTGTCGAAGCTCCTCATTATTTGAAAATATAAAAAAATGGAGTGAATTATTACTTACTTTCAAGTATTACTGTTGTACAAATCATTTGTTCAATAACTCTAACATTTATTTAAATGTATGCAAATAAATATTAAGTGCATTCTAAAAATTTTTATTTTCGGTGTAATGGGTATAGGTCGTTTTTTCTTGTATCGGATATGGCTGGGTTCAGCTTCCTGATACAATTAGTTACTTGCCATGGACGACAATGCCGATTGAATAACATGGACAACGTTCGACGACTTCGAAAATTGGGTTTTGGTGAATTAAATCGCAGTTCACATCGAAAACAAATTTCGAAACGAAATTTATTAGCTTTAGATATAAAGTTAAACGAGAAAAACAAAAATTAATAAAACTAAACTGAAAAAAATAACAAAATAATTAATTAACTAATTTTAGTTCAAATGAATGCGTTCAAACTAAAATTTGTTTGAACTAAGTTCAATTATCACTTTGATATCTCAGATGTATCTCACGAAAAATGTTTCCAATTTACGATTTCATTACAAACTATACTCCTTATTTGAATAGATAATCGAAATTCTCTAAACGGTGCGCAAACAGATCGATCGGACAATGGAAGCGGTTCGGTACGGTAATAGACGTTCCTCTGTTGAACAGATGCGCAACCTGATCTTTCCACGGTTTTTTATCTCGGATATGACTTTAATTATCACGACGACAAAAAAATCAATGATTCGAAATCATGCGCGAGGAAGGGAAGCGATAAGGAAATTTTAACTTTCATTACGATGCGCAAGAAAAGTCATACGAGTTGCGAAGGTCTAGAATAATTGTCTCCCAATTTCGTAATAACGTGATGTAACAACAGAATTCGTGAATCGAAACGAGACTGACTGTCCATATCGTTGTCGTCATAATTTGGAAGCTGTGCAAGGAGAAAAATAAGTAGCGAATACTATCAGAAGTAAAATATTGTTTTTCTGAAGTTAAGGTGTGTATATGGACTCCCTGAATTTAAAATTCCTGTTAATTCAATTTTTTATAGAGAAATTGAATAGAAAGAATTTAATTAATAATTAAATTGAATTTATTTGAAGAAATTAATTTATTTTCTATCTCAAGTATTTAATCTATTAAATTTAATAAAATTTTTAAAATAAAAATAAAATAAAAAAATTTAATCATATTGGAAAGTGCAAAATGGTGGTGATTAACACTTGTACCCTTCCTCTTGACAGTCTCGTTACTTGTACCTTTCGAAAGCCCCACCTGCGCGTCCCCTTACGACTAGTATAAATAGTCTAGGCACTCGCGAGCAAGGTGATCAGTCATCGGTGACCAAATGGATTGTACGTTTCACTCGAATTTAAAATACCGTGATATTCTTTGACATCCCTACTCCCGTTAAACGAAATGTCCTGAGGAGTGTACTAAAATTTGCTCTAAGCATTTTTTCGTCTTTTGGGATTATCAAAATGTTCATTCGAGGCTACGGGAACTGGTTGACAAGTGAGTACACTTGACAATTCTATTTTTTAATATCTCTGCTTGTCAACATTCAATTTACACAAATTTCAACGTATTCGGTATTACGTCAATAGCAAAATTTTGTTGTTTTGCGATCCATTGGGAAAAATATGAGCCATTATCTTGAATATTCAGCTTCTGGTTTCGGTTAAATTTTAGTTGGTTAAGAAAAAAAAAAATGTGTACAAATACTGTACAACGATTCAAACGAAAATTGACAAGAGTTTTTGGTATCGAATCGGCGTAACGGTCAAATCGCTGCAGCCAAACTGCAAGAAAATAAAAGAACAGAAAATTCAAAAATCTGAAGAT
Organism: Goniozus legneri; assembly: GCA_003055095.1. Lineage (NCBI taxonomy): Eukaryota > Metazoa > Arthropoda > Insecta > Hymenoptera > Bethylidae > Goniozus > Goniozus legneri. The sequence continues at coordinate 43,103 of NCVS01001936.1, read as the reverse complement.
ATCGCTCATCGTTGTTACTTCGAACGTCAATTGTTCGCATAACGCGTAACAATTTGCGTTTCCTGTCATGTACGATCTATCTTTCTCTTTCTCTCCCTCTCGCTTGAGTTAACCTAAGGAAAGTAAGAAAAATTAGAGGGAAAGATGCAGTCGGAGGGTCAGGGCAATTCGCGTGCGGCTTGGGAAACGGCCTTCTGGCGATGTTTTCGTGCGTGCACTATGAACAAAATGTTTTGAAGTAACTAAACGTACATTTTTATACTGCCAAAATAATGTGTTGTGAAATAAAAATGAAATGTAATTGAATTAATAATTTGACTCGGATAATTTTTTAAATATTTGTCAAAATATTATTTTGGCAGTATGAAAATGCTCATTTGGTTCAACAAAATTTGTTCGTGCGTGTCAAAGTTGACAGAGACTCGTTGATCCATTTTTCCGACGCGATTTCTCAGGATGGGTACCGATGAGAGCTCTGATTTGCTTAATGATGTTCACCGCTTGCTGGACGAGCTACATGTGCCGCCTCCAGATGCCAATTTTGGCAGTACCGATGATATCGGACCCACCCATAAAATCGGAGGGTGCGTGCTCGGAGAGCGGAGACCGCGGCAAGAGGTCGATTTTGACCTTCGACATCGGTGACTACCTCGAGGAGCACGTCCTCGAAGATATCAGAGTTCGCAGGGAAGCCGAGCTTCTCAGGACGGTTAAAAATTCTACGGACGATGTTTCTCGATCGAGAAGGGAAATGGACGACGCAACGAAGCAAAATATCCCAGAACCGAGGAGTTTTAATATTTGGGGCAACGACAAGTTCGACTGGACCCCCGCGATACGCGGCCAATTGATCGCTGCGTATGCATACGGCGTGGTGCCCGGTAACTTTCTCGGCGGAGTCATGGCGCTCAAGTAAAAATATTTTACATTAAAATCTTAAACACTTTCTAACTTACATTAGATAGGACTGAAATGATATGATTCTCTACAGGTGGGGACCGAGAAATGCAGTTTTGTGGACGTCGATATTAGCCTGCGTTTTGTGCCTGATAACTCCACTTCTGGCTCAACTGCATTGGGGAGTGTTGATAGTGACGAGGGTGATCGTTGGGATCACCGGAGGTGTAACTTTTCCCGCCTGCCACGCGATGGTAGCGAGATGGGCTCCCCCGGATGAGAAAGCTCGCTTCGTCTGGTCCCTCCTCGGAGGGACCTTCGGCACGATTTTCACCTATCCAATGGTGGCTGCTATCGCGGAAAAAATCAACTGGATGGCTGGCTGGTACATCCCATCGGCTCTCATGCTCATCTGGATTTTCTTTTGGTGGCTGGTCGCCTACGACTCGCCGCTCGAGCATCCAGGAATTTCGGACGAGGAGAGGGACTTTATAACGACGTTAGTTGTTTTCTGCAATGACATCCTTTTTTTCTCTTCCCTGCGCGGTAGAATTTTCAAGACGGAGAGATAACGATTACGTAATTAAATTCGATTGTATCGTCCAGCGAATCGGCGGTTTTCCGAAGTCAAGGTTGACTCCGATTACGGAAGGAATTCTACTCGAGTGAAATATTTTTCGTTGTTTTTTTTTAATATTGTTAACAAAAATTTTTACTCGACAGGGCACAGGCGGGAACTGTCAAGAAGGAGAGGCCGACGTTGACAGAGACACCGTTAAAAGCGATTTTGACATCGATACCGTTCATCAGTTTGGTTTTCTGCCATTTTGGCAATCTGTTTCTTATTTTCTTCTTCCAAAATGGAATGATGCTTTACATGTCAAAAGCGCTCGGTTTTGAACTGACGAAGGGCGGCGTGGCAGCTGGCTTACCTTGGGCAGGCCGCATGATCTTCGGATTCTTCTTCAGCTGGGCAGGCGACACGATCAAGCGCAAAAAGGTCGTCACTGTCACCGTTTTGCGAAAAGTTGCAACGATATTCTGTAAGTATCAACAGAAATTTTCTAATTAGTTTTCTACTTAATTTTTTGAATATATTTAAATAAATATCGAGGAAATTCGACAAATTTTAATTTTCGGTATAATTTCTGATTCAATCTTCAATTGTTTTTTCCAAAGCTCACGCGTTGCCAGGACTGATGCTGGTACTGGTCGGTTACGCCGAATGCGATAAAGTATTAGCAAACGTTTTTCTCATACTCGCGTTGGGCTTCAACGGTGCCGCCAGCATTTCTAATCTCTCTAACAATCAAGATCTTTCGCCAAACTTCGCTGGCTTCCTCTACGGGATCATGAACACAATTGGCAGCACGACCGGAATGATCATACCTCCGATAATCGAAGAAATCGCTGGCAAATATGGAGTGAGCAAAAAATTTTTGTTTTAATTTTCATTTTGAACTGTAAATATTTTTCTTGCCCACACTGGATTTTATTTCGATTGCTGTCTACTTCTCATTATTGACAATCAATTTAACGTACTTTTGACGAGGACTAAAGTCTCAAAGTGCAGCACTCGGTAGATTTTTTGATTGTAGATGTCAAACATAAGAGTTCCGGATAAAAGTGCTAGTTATTGTCAATAAGCTCTTTATCGGCGTGCGTGGTCATAGAGTACTACTCGTAATGTGTGATTAGTGACTTTCGATATTATCCAATGCCTGCATTCTGCGCGTTACTTTTCGATTTTTGAAACAATAAACTCAATTAAATTCATAAAATTAAAAAAATTCGATAAAACTTCTGATTTTCGAAATAAATTTTGTGTCAATCGTTCCTCTATTTTTTCAGAGGCGTAGTGTCAATTATTAAAATTCTTTCATTATGTATTTGTCACAGCATCCCATCGACAAATGGCAAATTCTATTCTGGATCGGAGCAGCCGTCTGCCTGTTCAGCATGCTGGTCTTCTTGATCGGTGGAAGCGGTGAAATACAAAGCTGGAACGAGATTTCACCTGCAAGCTCGACTGCTGAACGTGGCGGCGCCGAAGGTGGCGCTAGTGGCTGGCCAAAAGCGCGAGGTTGACATTTGCCAATGTCAATTTTGACAATAAAAATCTCACTTGGTAATTACGTCGATCGAATTACCAACTCGGCCATATCGTCGATTTTATTCGCGACTCTCATTATGTTTATTTTGTTGACAACTTGAATTCGACTTATAATTGTTTTGTATGCGTTTATGTTGACGATTCTTGACATACCCGTTTATTCATTACCTCATAATATCCGGGTCACGTAATTTTTTTTACGCCTTTTAAGGTTATGATAGAGCTTATTGGCTAATCTCATAAATTGTGCGAATAAAAATTGACATTTTTTATCAACGTATCGAACTTTCGTGATTCATTGACACATATTATATGTGTGATTTGTGAAATATTTCCTTAGTCGAAAAATTTAATCTCACCCTTAAGCGTATGCAATTCTTGCGGACTGGCCCGTCAGGAAATTTGCGACCGCATCGCTCTGATGGGGGGCCGGCCAGGGCCCAGTAATTTAGAAACACACACAGTCATTTCAATTTATACTCAGAAACTTGCGGAAAGAAAAACACGCCCAATTGATCGCTGATTATTCAAAACTGCGTAACATATGATGCCAAGTGCGTATTCACCTGCGTCATAATCAAAATTGGGGTGCTGTTACCCTTATAATTGTTATTAGCGCCACTTGTGGTGAAGATCGGTACTACTAAGTAACCGCAGGTAGCGACGCAGCCAACATGAGAACTAGTCAAAAATACGTATAAAATATCTACCATGAAAGGGAATAAAAATCAAATTTTAAAAAAAATATAAAAATCTAGACAAATTTTCTTACTCGGGTTGTTAGAAAATCAAAAATCGAATTTCCAACCCAGGAAGATTCCCTTTGAGTTTATATCACGAGTTCGCGATGTCACGCTTGTATTCACGATACGGTTTATTTCTTATAACAAAATAGTACTTTATTCATGCCTTTCTTCGTCACATGTGGCGCTAATAACAATCTTAGAGGTAGCAAGATTCCAATCTTGGTCGTGTGACTACGAAGTACGCGCTATGAAGTTCTGCGATTACGATTTTGAAAATGTCCGTTATGTCGTTGATTTCTTTTCGTGAGTTTCTGAGTGTAAATTGTAGTGATTGTGTGTACGTATAAGTAACTGGAGTTCAGCCAACCCCTAATCGAAACGATGCGGTTACGAATTTTCCAAAAGAGCCAGCCCGCGAGAATTGCGTACGCAAAACGGGTAAGGTTAAATTTTTCGACTCGGGATTCATCGTGAAATATCAATACTCTATTCTTATAAATTTTGTCTCGCGTGTTAGCGTTGTATTAATCCGAATGGATAGCCGCGATTTCGAACAATTCAGAAAATGCGCACAGGATGTGATCTCAAATTGCATATCGTTACGTAAGGACACGTCGAAACCTGCTGATGTCACGTCGTGAGCCTTCTACCGGTGTTATGCGATGGATTATGATTTTATCGTAATTACGAATAAAGAATCCCAATTTGCCTAAGAAATATTCTAGTTTCCACCTTAAAATGGTTTATCTCACTTTGAATATTACATAAACCAGTTTTAATTTGATACGTTATTATGAACGATTACAAAATTTATATTCTGCGAATACTGTACATTCAAATGAAAAATTATATTAAATTACTGCGAAGATGAATCACTATGTTTATTTTTTTACATTGAACAAAAACATTTTGAACTAGATGTACTTTTCTACACTGCCACAATATTTTGTAAGGGAAAAACGAAATTTGTTTGAGTAAAAGATAAATTTAATTAAATTAAATTAATTAATTTATTAATTTTTTATCGAATTTAATTTGTTTTTTTCATGGGGATAAATTTGTTAATTTTTTATAGGTATCTTCAATTTTTGGTAATCATAACCTGTTACTGCCGCCACACGGATAAAGTGGAACTAATACTCGACCAGTCAAATCGAGTGTTTCGTTAATAAAAATACAATATTGAAATACGCGTAATTGGCATTGAACGTTAAGTGTATAAATTTGTCGATACCAGAATAAAGGAAGTCGATCGATCTAAGACAGCGTAAGTAAGTACTTCTCGAAATAACGATCGAAACCAGAACGAAATTCTTATTTTCCATAACCTCGAACCCTTTTATTCCATCTCGAGCATAGCAGCGAGCGAGAAAAAAAGCGCGTTTCGCGATAAATAACGTCGGATAAGTTTTTAACGCGGTTTTCACGATAACCTCGATCGGTGTTAAGAAAAAATACTATTTATAGTAACCGCGCGAATTCACGTACGCGGTATGCAATCGATCGAAATTTTATCGACGAGAGCGAAACGTGTGTACACGGTACGCGCTCGGGACGCGTAAAAAGCCGAGTTCGAAATTAATGACACATTCTATTTCTCTCTTGTATGACCTTTCAGCTGGCAATGTTATCGAAAGCGAACTCGCTGTAACCGCTTGGAACGCGAGGATGGCTTCGCGACGAGCAGCGCGACGTTATAAGTGCGTGTATCCGGCTAGAAAAATACAACACACACACGTCCCGCTGCGTGGACCAGCACCTTTTAGATGCTCGTCGAGTTCCGACAAACGCGGAGCCAAAACATCCCGCCGCGTTTATCGAAAAAAGTTTCTTTGTTTTCCGAGAGAGCGAGAAATAAAAGACGTTAAAACCGCGATTGGTTATTTATGAATGATTTCTGCGTACGGAGAAAAATAAGTACACTGAAAATGAAAATTTGTCGCAGTTATATAATTTGCAGCTGATACTACCAGAATTAAAATACTATTTCTTTAATATCGAGGTGTGTATACGAGTTATTTTTCTGGTAACGAATTTTTAATTTCAACTTTAGTTAAAAAATTTATGTTTCAATTTTAAACTCATTTTTTCTTTGTTTCAATTCGTAGCACAGAAAGAGCGCATCGATTCCTCGGAACAAACAACGACGATTAGCCGGGAGGTCGTACTTTTCCGTATGCTTATAACACAGGGAGGCGAAACTTGTACGGTGGGCAAGCGCGAAACTTTGAACGGCAGATAACGCGATTGTAATCTCGTACTCGCAACGCCAACAACGACGATCCATCGATCTGTGCACTGAAATTTCGTTTATCGTGAATTCATTTTCTGGCTTGCTCGTCAAAGAAGAGCGGAAAATAAAAATAACGCGAAGAGCGTATTCACGAGGGTTAACGCCCTCGACTGCTTCGTAAATGAAGATTACGGGACAAACGTTTCAATAGAAATACACGATAAAAGCGAGTACACGCTCGACGATAGCAACAATGAACCGATTTTCTCTGCCGTAGAGCAACGGGAAATTACGTGTCCCGAGCTCGTTATGTCATGAGTTACGAATTCTCGGTAAAATAAACGAAAAAAAGAAGATGTAAGCGATTCGGGGAGACACGTGTATCGAATAGAGTTATCTCGCATAAGACGTTGAAACGCGATTAAAATGGCTCCGGCCTCAACGCTCTAACTCTCTTATAACACACACGCACAAAAATCATATCAAGACGCGCACAAGTGACCAAAAATCCTCGACTATTATAATTAATTGGCGCCGAAATTTATTTTCCTTCTTCGTATCAGATTGCGCAATTAACTCCCAACCTGTACGGCATCTGGTAAGAATCAGAAGCAGAAATAGGAGACGCGAGGGCGAAGCGGAAAAACGCCGAAGACAAGGAAATTTAAGAGATTTTTTTTCCGAGCAGCTGTTGTTGGCTTATCTTGGGCGTGGAAAATAAAGCGGTGATTCGAAATTACGAGCGTTTGACTGAGAACAAAATTTGGAATCAATAAAATCTCTCTATTGATAGTTTCCTTAAATTTCCTATTTTCCAAAATGAAATTTTGACTACTCTGATTCCGTTCAACAAAATTAAATCAATCGATGTACTTTTCATTCAAGAGATTTTTCTGTTCACCTTCAAAATATTCAAAAACAAACAAATCATTTAATTGGTTCGAGAAAATTTTGTTCTCATATGCGCGGGATACTCCAGCGGCTATAAATGAGAGGAGGCGGGAGAAGAAAGCGAAGAGGAGCGAAGGGGGCGAGTTTCACGGAGGCTGAGGGGTTCCTTGTCCCCTCCCCCGCTACGCTCTCACACTCGGGAGGGGGATCGCGATAGGATAAAAGCACACTGGAGGAAAAGCACTGGCGCTTTCTGTGGTGTTACCAGTTGAGAGAGAGGAATTGTGCGAGAAGTGTCTGAGAATAGAGGACAAGACAAATATCGTATCATAGGAAACTCGACGTGGAGGAAGCGATGGGTCGGAACAGTCGACTCGCCAAGGCGAGCGTGCTGCTCGTCTGTCTGCTTGTACCCTTGATCAGCGCGGCCAGTGAGTACCAAAATATATTCTTATTTCTTTGTGAAAGAAAAAAAATTCGTAGTGTCGAGGTGACGATAAGTGCCACAAAACAAAGAGAAAAAGCCAAAAAACGATTGCTCGTTTTTATTTGGGAGTCTAGAATTATCCAAATAGTACACCGGACGTCGCGATTTGTCCGGTCAATTGGGAACCTCGATGGGTCTGCGGGGCCCCTATCTCGAGAAAAAAATACGGCCGAGCCTCCAAGACGGCGTTAATGAGAAAATAAGAAAAATTACAGTTAGGAGAGGCTAAAGAAGTACAAAACGAAATTGGATAAATAGAAAAGTACGGGTCGAGTCTGGTCGTCCCGAGCGGACCAAACGGGATCCGCGTATCGTCGCAATTGATCGTCGCGCGCACCAGAACCCTCTTCATTCGAACCGGACATTCGCTTAAATTGATCCGATGTCCCTGCTTCTTTAATAAAATAGTTCCGACTGGTGCTCGCCCGCCCAAATCGGCCCTCTTCTCGTTTTTCACCCCGCGAATCGCGCTGCTAAAATCTTCGCTTATCGTTCTCATTGCTCCTGTTAATGTTTACGAAGATATTTGCGCGTATCATTCGCGAAAGAGGGAGAAGAATTTTAAATAAAAACTTGTTGAGACTATTTAATAATTGAAAATATAGAAATATTTTATTCGATAATATGAATTATTGCTTTGAATATTGTTTTAATAAAATTAGTATCTTTAATTCGAAATTTGTGTTCAGTACTTTTAATATTTATTTGAATGTGTTGAACAAATTTTTTATTTTCAGTCACAAAATCAAAAAATTTATACAATTTTTTATACCCTTTCATTGTTGAAATTGGTCGGTTTTTAGTCGCGATTTTCAAAAATACGAGAAGATAAATTTTTTTAATCGTAAATGTGAAATTTGAGTAAAAAAACTGAAAAAAAAACAGAAACTTCAGTTTCGGACAAGCTGATCGAATTTTTTTTAACCCGGGGTTGCATAATTAAGATACACGCTAATCCCGATTTGATAATTCTTACGTTATGCAACCAGGGATGGAATTGTACGAAGTTCCAGCAAAAGTGATTCATGTGCAATATCGCGCGAGAGACAATATGTACTTCACATAATAAAGCGAAGTGAGTCGGTCGCTTGATATCCCAACAAAAGATCTGTTTGTTCGTTCTTTGAACGTTCAACTCTACGAAAATTGTTCTTCAAAAACGTCAAAACGCTCGATAACGATTGAAAAGAATTGCCGATGGAATAATTTAGTTCTAAATTGAATTTCTAAGAAAGGGCCTTGTGCCAGCGAATTTTCGTGTTGCCATCTTACAATATCTATCAAGCGAGGAGAAAAAGAGAAAGAGAGGTTCCATGGTCAAGGGTCACTAGAACCGATTACGCGTTATCGGACGACCTTTTACCAAGGAGTTCACTCTTCGTACATAAATATATTTTTTTTCGGTATAATCTTCGCTTCGCGATTGCAGCCAATATGCCGAATGGCACGCTCGATTCGGTTTCTCCAAATCTTCAATAAGTTTCGAAAAAAACAAACAATTAATTTTGCTATTTCGCTCGGATTTCGTGATGCCCTGTTATGTGCTCGATGCAGATGCAGCAGGATATAGAAAATAACATCTTGCGGATGTATGCAGTTTTTTTTTCTAACCGATAACTTTGCTGGCACGTCAAAAAGTCCACACGATAAGAGAGCGCACATTTACCGAAGTGGTCGATATGACTCAGCTTCCGGATCAATCCTCTTACTTCATTGAAATTTCATAATACTTCTTATTCTAATTTTTCAATACTCATTTTTCTAATTTTTCCTCATTTCATTTTTTCCAGGCAAATGCAGAACCGGATGTCATGGAAGTAAGTGGAATAGATTTAAATCGTTATTATTTATCGAAGAGAAATAATTGAGGATTTTCATTGATTCCGTAGTGGACAAAGGCAAGGCGTATCAAGAAGGAAAGACGTATGTGTACGATTACGAAGGAAAGACAACGACTTTCGTCACCGAATCGGAAGGAGAAGCCACGTTAAAACTGAAAGCCACGGTTGAATTGTCTGTACTACCCGACTGCATTCATCAAGTAAAATTGAAGAATGTCCAGGTCAATGGTGCTGTAAGTAGATGTGATTACGTTTCCCTTCCAAAGAGAATGGTGCACCGATATTCAATTAATTCGTTACGCACTGTTTAGCCGGTACCAGCGAAGGACGTCGAGCAGTATGCTCTTCAATTCAACTACCACAACGGACACGTCGACACAGAAGTCTGCGCGGAATCTGGTGATTCGCAAACCTCCCTCAACGTCAAGAGGGCTGTCATATCTCTCCTACAATCCGCAGTCCTTCAAGAATCCGGATCCAGGACAAGTCATGAAGTAATATTACAAAAAATTGAAGAAACTTTATTTTCAAACTGTTTGCATGCAAGACATACATAACCTAAAGCAATAGACAACGGATATTAAGATGAAATTTTTTTAGGTCGACGTTTTCGGCAGCTGCCCAACAGATTTCGAATTCCACAAGGAGGGCGACGATGTCGTCGTACGCAAGAAGAAGAATCTCGGCCAGTGCTCTCACCGCGAGAACCTACAACAAGGCCTCGTCTCAGCCGCATTCGATCCAATGTCGGATGTTACCACCTCACCAGTTCTCGGATCGTATCAAACGGTCGAGCAGCGTTTCAAGAACGGAATCTTGCAGAAGGCAGAATCTCGAGAATCTTACAGATTCAAGCCTTTCAGCAACGGCGAGAGCGGTGCCAAGACATCAATCGAGAGTTCGATGACCCTCAAGAGCGAGAGAGCCAACGGAGCTACCGCTGCCGTAACCGAACCAAAATCCCTGATTTTCGACGCCCCACATCCAGTCGTACATTCCTCGGTCGATGCGATCGCGAACGCCCTCAAAGCAGCGAAGGACGAAGCTGGTGAACTGAAAAAGGACGCGGCTGAGAAATTCGCTGACTTGGTCAAAGTACTCCGAGTGAGCAGCAAAGACGATATTCTTTCCGTCTATCACAAAGTCAGTGCTGGTGCTGGCTTCGACAAGGTCACCGACAAAAATACCCTCCTTAGCGCTCTCTTCCGCACTGGAAGTGGTGAGGCCGCCGAGGTAGCCGTTGAACTCATCAAGAATCGAGAAATCACCGAATTCCAATCTCACCTTTTTTACGCCAGTCTCGTTTTCGTACGTCACGTCAACTTGCCTACTGTCACCGGCATCACTTCTCTTCTCGACCTGAAGAATGTACCCCGACTTGGTTACTTGGGTATCGGTCACGTGATTGGAAAATACTGCCAGGAGCACAACTGCGAGAACGTACCAGAAGTCAAAAATGCCATTCAAAAAATCCGCGAGAAAGTTGGTAATGGAAAAGCAACAACACGAGAAGCTGAGAATGTTAAAGTAGCTGCACTGAAGGCGCTGGGCAACGCTAAATTCCTCGATGATGCCACTTTGCAGAAGTTGGCTAACATCGCGGCAGACAAGAATGTCAAAAACCGCGTTCGAGTTACCGCCATGGAAAGTTTACCAGCGAAATGCTCCATGAAATGGAAGACCGTTTTGCTGAAGGTTCTGGCTGATCTAGAGGAAGACAGCGAGGTCCGCATCAAGGCTTATCTTGCATTAGTCGCTTGCCCATGCCCACAAGTTGCCAATAAACTCAAAGAGATTTTGGACAATGAAAAGATCAACCAGGTTGGTTCGTTTATCACATCTCATCTTCGCAATTTGAGGTCCACTGTTGATCCTACAAAACAAGAAGCCAAACGTCAGTTTGGTCAAATCAGGCCAAGCACCAAATTCCCCGAAGATTTCCGCAAATTTTCTTTCAACAACGAATTCTCTTACAACCTTGGTGCGTTTGGTTTGGGCTCGTCTGTTGACAGCAACGTCATCTACAGCCAGAACAGTTTTGTTCCACGTTCCACTAGTTTGAACATGACAACTGAGATTTTCGGTAGATCGTTCAACTTTTTGGAACTGAACACTCGAGTTGAGAATCTCGATAGAGTTATCGAACATTACTTTGGACCCAAGGGATACTTCAAACAGAACCCAGAAGATTTAGCTAAGAACGAAGCCGGTGAACTCCAAGACTTGGCTAAGTACATCAAAGAGAAAGCCAATTCATTGGCTCGTAGGAGACGCGAAGTGAAACAAGGTGAACTCGATCAATTCGCCAAAAACGTCCACCTTCCCAACAAAGAAGTCGACGATGAATTAGACATCGACTTATCTGCCAAATTATTTGGCGTGGAAGTTCTTTATCACACTTATCACGGTCACGGTAACAAATTCAACACCAAAGACCTCATTGACAAATTCTTCGATGGTGTCAACGCTGGTTTCAAAAAGGCCAAGAACTTCGATTACACTCTCGACAATCACATGCACTTCTTGGATGTCCAGATGACCTACCCAACTGGTCTTGGTCTTCCACTGAACCTCGGTGTCAGTGGTACCGGTGTGGTCCATTTGAGAACTACTGGCAAAATCGACATCCCAGCCATCATAAAAGATCCTAAGAACGCAGCTATCGAACTCGCTTTGGAACCAAGTGCCAATATCAGAGTTGGTGGAAACGTCGTCGTCGAGGGTTTCGAAGCTGAAAGTGGTGTGAAAGTTGTGATGACCCTGCACACATCCACTGGATCCCAACTGTCTGTGAAAGTTCTGGATGGAAAAGGTATCGATGTCAGCTTGGGTATTCCTCAGAAGAAACAGGACATCGTCGATGTGAGCAGCGAGGTACTCCTCACCACCGGACCCAAAGGCAAAGAAGTCCAACCCAACTTTGGCAAGGGCAAGAGGCATTCTGATTGTTTCGAACAATTCTCCAGCTTGTTTGGTGTGACGGTTTGTGGTAATGTTCTCTTCCCCTACGAAGACCTTCAGTCCGTCCAGAAGAGACCGTTCTTCCCACTCAGCGGGCCATCCAAATTCGCTGTCACCGTTGAAAACACAGATGTCACTACATACCACTTCAGGGCTTTCTACAACACTCAAAACCCTAACTCTCGTTCCCTCGAAGTTGTTTTGGAAACACCAAACAGCAAAACCAACCGTCACATCGCTTTCACTGTAGTGGGTACAGTTCAACCTGACAAGTCACTCAAGGTTGCTTTAGATTCACCGATTAGGAAACTCTCAGCTGAAGCTGTTCTGAAGAACACTCAACAGGAAAAATCCCTGAAATTCACTTTTGACAACGATCAGATGGAATACTATGCTCGTGTTGGACTGGAAGCCCAGGGCAGTAAGTACAAGCCAATCCTGGAATACAAAGTACCAGAACATATCGAACAGCTCGCGAGTGCAAAGACCGGCAACAAAAAAACTGGTGAAGGGCAACAGTACAACGTTCAGGGTACTGTTGATGTTGCTAATTACAACGGAGGCAAAAAATACACATTTGAAAAAGTTGCTCTAGTTGCTAACGGACGTGAGTTGGCAGAACTCGACGGTTACGTCGCTCACGCCGGCCCCAAAGTTGATGTAGACCTCAAGATTGGATATGGCCCAGAAAACTTGGCATTCAAACTTGACGGTAACATGCCAGAGGAGAATCATTACGTACTCGCCGTTTCCGCGAAACCATCTAAGGACCCTAACATTGGTTTCAACCTCAACTGGGACTTGAAACGCAAACCTACTGAATTGGACTCCGAACTTGTCTTCGTACATGGAGCAGATCCAAAATCCGAATTGAACCGTTTGACCATCGAGTACCACGGTGCTCATCGTCTGGAGCCAAATGACCGCAAAGTTGGACGTTCTATCGAAGTGACTTACCCAGCTATGGGTCTGGAAACCAAAGTCAAGGGCTACCTGTTGACTCATGGTCTCGACGGAGAGGTCAAAGTCAAGTACGCCAATTTCAAATTGGGCACAGAATTGTCTGTCGAAGTTGGCAAGAACAAGCCAGGTGATTACGAAGTCGAGTTCGAAGCTGAATTGATGGAGAACAGTTTCGAGTTCGAGGCCAAACGCACTATCACTGGACCAACCGAGAGCAAATTTGAGAACTCGTTGAAATTGTCTCCTGGTGGAAAGTACACTGCTGACGCGGTTGTCAATTACGACGTTAAGCACAACAACGTCAACGTTCAGGTCAACGCCAATGCCAACTTGGATGGTAAGAAGGTGAAGGTTGACAGCGGGCTTGTTGTCAATCCTCAGAGAGTTCACTCGAACGCGCTTGTGAGTCTGGATGGCACCCCTTACATCGACTTCATCCTGAAAGTTCAGCGAGGACCAAGCCCCAACGGAGACATGAACTTGAACTTAAAGGACTACGTGAACGCAGTTGGTAAATTCAACTACCAAAAAGGCAAGGGTAACGCCAACTTCAACGTTGAAATACCAAAAATAGGACGCAAAATTGAAGCTAACGGCGCGATAACCGTTACTGGTACCCAACACGTCGCCAACGTTGAAATTATGTACGATGCTTCCAAAGATCCGAACAAAAAACTCAAATTCTCCACCAACACCGATTTCAAGAACAACGAGGATCTGAAATCCATTGACACTAAGAATGTTTTGGAATTATTGACCTACAAGATGGAAGTCAACGCCAAGGGATCCATGAAGGGAACTTTCGGCGAAGGTACGGTTGAAGGAACCGCTGACGTTACTTTGCCCAATGGACGTTACATCACCTACTCTGCGAAACGATCATCCACCAGAAAAGATAAGAAGTACGATATCGACGTTCAAGCTGAGATCGTTGACCACGTCACCAAGGGTGGCGAATCTCGCAAGTTCATCTTTAACGCAGAAGCCCGAGATGCCGATCCGCTTGCTAATACTTTTGAGATCAAATGGAAACCGGAATTCGTTAACTTCGATGGAAAGAATGTGAAATTGGAGCTGGGTGTGCAAAATACGCCGTCAAAGACACCGGATACCAAACATGCTTCAGTTGGTGTGCGTCTGAGCGGTTCTCAGATTCCTAAAGAGTTCAAATTGAACGCAATTACTGATTACAGTCCTAGCAAAGTCTTTGTAAATGGTATTTCGTCTCTTGGAACCGATTTTAATGTAGAGGTAAATTTACTAATGAAAATAGTAAAAAAAATTTTTATTAAAAATTTCTCTGAATATATTGATTTGTATTTAAATATATTTTTTTCTAGGTTCGAGGAATCGTCGAACGCGGTACTGCTGACAAGCCATACTTCTACAGAGCAGATATAACTGCTAAACTGCCAAACGAAAAAGTGAAGCATATTCATTTTGGTACTGAGCACAAATTCCAAGTACCGGTTGAGCCGTCAGGAAAATACACCTACAAAGGATCTACTGGGTTTGTTTACGATTACGATAATAGAATCGTGTTCGAGAGTGAACTGAACCATCAAGGCCTGCCTGACAACGAGCATCATAAGAGCGAAGGAGATGGATCGTTCACGTTGACCGTTCTGTCTTACCCATCTCTGACTGTTTCCACTGGTTACAAGCAAGACCACAGTGTCACCCCGAAGAAGGCTGAGGGTAATTTGAGCGTGAAATACGGAAACAAAGAAGGCTCGATTTCTGTGGACGGTACCTACTTACCTGACCTTTCTAATCTCAACGGTCACGCCAAAATAAAGACTACTTACGAAAAAATGCGCAACGTTGACATTAAATTCGATCATAAGGTAAGAAAAATATATCAATTTTACATTTATTTGATAATTCTTTTATTTCATGTTGCCTAATTTTTTTCACAGAGAGAGAACGATGGACTTCTTCGTAAAACTGAAATCACCATGTCTGCTGATGATGCTCAATATACGATGAATAGTATTGTTCAAACCGATAGACAAGCTCCAATGATTCACGTCACTTTCACTTGCCCTAAAGGAAAAACCGAACTCCTTTCCAAATTCCAGAAGAACGGTGAACGTGATTATGAAGGTAAATTTAAAAATAATGGAAACTATTTTTTTTTTAATTTTAAAATGTATATAAAAAAATTAACGTAAAAAAAGCAACAATTTAATTAAATAAAATAATTTATTTAATATTCACTAATTCATTTAATTCTTCACAGGCGAATATAAATTGGAAACACCATACGGCTTCGTCGCTTCCAGTGCTCACATCAAGTTAGAAAGTGTTGACGATTTTGAAATTGACTTCAACTTTGACAGCGACAGAATTAAACAGAGGAAGATTCACGCCGAGATAGCCAACAAACCAACTGCTAAAACTGGAAGAAGGATTGTTGTTACAGTTACCAGCGACGGCAAGAACATCGTCACTGGAAGGTATGTAATTAATATTCTCACTGTTCTGCCAAAAATATTTTTCTTATAAATATGCAGTTATTTAATAAAAAAACGAACACACATTTTTTCAACTTCCGAAAATATGTCGAATCTAAGAATTTATTATATCTCCAGCACAAGTTACAAGAGAAACGACGAAGACGACAAAGTCGTTGTCGAAGGAAATGGCAATCTGAAAATTGGCGAAGACACTAAGAGCTCGTCTTTCAAATATACGCGCAAGCAATTGACCAAAGAAGTCGATGGCGAAGTAGGAGTTGCTATGTTGCTGAATGCTAACTTCGGACCTTCCGCTGTCGTGGGAGAACTGAAGGTGTCAAACAAGGAAGTGCACGTATTCAACAGTTACTGCGAACAAAGCAAAGACTGTGCTCACTTCAAACTCCAGGCTCTCTGTGATACCGATTGTAGGTTTAATTATTACATTGGAAAAAAATTTTTTTGAACCATTACAATTAGCAGTATTAGAATACACATTTTGGTCCAATAAAATTTTTTTCTCAGTGTATAATACTCGCTTTAACAATTGTGTATGTTTTTACAGATAAGACCTATCTTAAACATCAAATCACTGTAGAAGTCGACTTGAAGAAGTTCAATGTTCCTGTAGAGTTTGGATTGATAAAGAACACCACAATTGAAGATTTCAAATTAGATCATTTGACCAGTTTGTATGTTCATTCGCCGAAAGACAAGTCTGAATATGTGTACAAATTCTACATTCACCCCAAGGAAGCTGGTATGAACATTTTTTATTAAAACACATTCTATTTTATTTTAATATTTAATTTGAATATCTAACATTTAATTTCAGCATCCATTCTGACATTACCCACTCGTGAGCTGGCTCTCATCGCTTCTTACGACGTACCAAAGACCAAGCAAACTGGAGCATATAAATTCGAAATTTCTCACTATTTGGATCGCAAGAACAAACCAGCCGACAAAACCAGTTTGGCTGTCAATGGTGATATGAATATCGACAAGACGAGTGGATCATTCAGTTGTGACGCCAAATTTACTTATCCACACCAGAGTAAAGATTTGACAGTGAAAGGACGTCTTTTCTACGGAACAGAAGATCTATTGGATGCTTCCCTGGATCTCGATGTCTTCGCAAAGAAAGCACAGAAAATCATGATTACTGCTAAGGTCAAGCGTGCACAAATCCCGAAGGGTTATAATTTGACCAGCAACATCGAATTTAACAGCCGCGGTCAACAATTGAATGTCAACTTAGAAAATCACGTAGCTGTTTCGACAAGTCAGATCGGTTTTGGCTCGTTCCTGCATTACAATGACGAACATCAGAAACCAAAGACTGTTGGTGCTCTCTTCTCAGCCAGTCCGGAAAGAACACATTTGTATGTTGTTTCGGCTAACAAAGACCTCATCAAACTCAACACCGTCGTTGATGTTAACAAAGATTCACAGAAAATAAACAGCGAGTTAGCTGTATTCGGTAATAAACCTGCTGTAATCAAATTTGAGGCTCAGACTGGCAAGGATTTCCAATTCGATTTGTATGAAAAAGGTAAATAATGCTTTTATTTATTTAATTTGAATTAATTTTAAATTAATTATCTAAACAAATATTTTATTTTTAAGACAACGCAAAGAACAAGCTTTCTGCCAGTGGAAAATTGATTTTGGGACAATTATTGGAGGTACATGCCGATGCTTTCAAGGATGGACAAAAGAATCACTTATTCCATGTTATAATGCATCTTGATGACGAAAAGTTCCTAAAACCTGATTTCGCTTATGAAAAAGACAACATCATTAAGACTGTCGTACGTATTTATTTAATTTCTAGGATAAATTAATTTCTTACCAAAAGTGTGATTATAATAATAATAATAATATAATAAATAATAATATTAGTAATAAATTTTTAATTATTAGGGTGCTTTGAGAGAAAAATCTGTTGAAATGTTGAAACAAGTTAAGGAATTCGGTACTGAAATGAGCGATGAAGTAACCACCGAATTCAAGGATCTTTTCGAACATCTGAAGAAAGCTCAACCTAACTTGGCGCCTTTGTTGAACTACTACGAAACCGAAAGGAACAAAATGAAGACCGAGCTTCACGCTGATGAGGCTATCAAAGAGATTCGTGCAATGTTGTAAGTAGAAAGAAAATGTTATAGTCTAATGAAGAAATATTAGTTAGTGAAAAAATATTATTATCAATTTAATAAAATAATAAGTCTCGATATTTTGCGTTTTAGCGACAAAGTTTTCGGTGGTATGATCACCACAATGACTCAAGCCTTCAAACAATTGGTTGAAAGATTCGAAGATCTGAAAACTCAATTCAATGTGATTATGACGAAACTGAAGGAAGCTTTCAAGACAGTTTACCCGCAATTGAAAGAATCGTACAACAAGATTTTCAATGCAGGTGTTGAAATTTTCGATGCTGCATCAAAACTCGCTGTTGTTTACTTCAAGGCTGTCCTAAACCTCATCAATGAACATCAAAAGGAGATCAAAGAATTGATGGCAGTTGCTGCTGAGCTTGCCCAAGATGTCAGCAAGATCCTTGTGAAAGGAGTAGGTCAAGTCAAGAAAGAAGTTGATAGTTTCGTTTCGCTCCTGATACACCAGATTCAAGCTCTGCCAATCTACGAAGTTGCCAAAGAGAAATACCAAGTACTTGTCAACTTCCAAGTACCTGAAGTTGTTGTGACCTTCTTAGATGACATTCACAATGCTGTCGTCGTTATTTTGCCAACGGAAGAGCTTCGTAACTTCTCAAATACTGTGTATCATTATTTGCTGAAACACATTAAACGCGAGAAGGTCGATGACAGTGCTGAACTTAAACAGATCTATTCTCAAGGAGTTGCAGCTTTACATTCCTTGTTCGCTCTTGTTCAGGACCACGTCACCGTTGACAATCTCTTAAACTTTGTAGATGCACGTGTTTCATTCGATTTTGGATTTTTGAGCAAATTAATGGGCTTCTCAACATTGAAAGTTTCGCTATTCAATCTTCTTCGTAACAATGAGTTGCCGTCTTTGAAAGATCAATATTACGCATACAAGTGAGTATACGATCATTTTCTTCAATAATTTGATTAATTATTTTTTTTTAATTATTTTATTTTATTTTTTTACTCTTTATAGACCAACCTTCTACGCGAGCGATGTGATTCCACCATTCAGCAAAACCGGTATTGTCGTAAACGGTGGTCACTTCTTCTCCTTCGATGGTCGTCACTTCACCATGCCTGGCACCTGCAACTACATTTTGGTACAAGATTTCGAGAACGGTAACTTCTCGGTCGTTGCCAATTTCAACAACGGAAATCTCGCCAGCATCACTCTCACCGAACCGAAAGAAAGCATCACTCTCAAATCCGATGGAAATGTTTTGGTCAACAACAAGCCAGCTGAATTCCCAGCCCACACTAAGAACTTACGTGCTTTCCTGACCCCACCAGCGATGAACATCAAGTCCGATTACGGTGTACATGTTTTGTGCAACACCGAAGCTCCTCTAATCTGCTCGGTTCACGTGTCAGGATTCTACTTGGGCAAACTCAGAGGTTTACTTGGCGATGGCAATAACGAGCCTTACGATGACTTCACTCTTCCTTCCGGCAAAGTAAATAATCAATTAATTTAAAAAAAAAAACATTAATTCATCAATCAATTTGTTTGATTTTAATATTTTTTATCTGTAAATTTACTGAAATTTTGATCATAAAAATAATTAAATTATTTTTCATTTCAATTGTAATTTTAATTTTTTTTACAGTTGAGTTCGACCGAAACTGAATTCGGTAATTCTTACAAACTGAAGAACAACTGTCCAGATGCAACAGCCGTCAGTCATGAACAAAAGACTCGATCACCAGTCTGCACTGAATATTTCTCATCTTCTAGCCCAATGAGGTAAAGTCGATATTATCATTTTCAAAATTTGGAACAGCGTCTTATAAAAGTTTTCAATTTTCAGCCATTGCTTCAATTACGTTAACCCGACACACTACCGCGAGGCTTGTGATTACGCCGTTAGTGCAAATTCACCGAAGGGTGCCTGTCTTTTAGCGGTTGCTTACTACGCTGCTTGCCGCAAAGAGAACGTTTTCGTTAGCATTCCCAATGCTTGTGGTAAGTCTATTAGAAATTTTTATATACGTTTGAAGCAATTGATAAATTAAATATTATTTTTTTTTTTACTATATTAAAGACAATAATTATTGAATTTTTGCTTATCAATAATGTCATAATCTGCTACTTGCAGCAAAATGCAAAGTTGGAGCCGACTCGATAGATGCTGGTGACACGTTCAGTGTTAAAGTTCCAACCAATCAAGCTGACATCGTCATTGTCGTCGAACAGGAAATAAAGAACGAAAAAATCTTCAAGGAACTCGTAACCCCACTGATCACAGATTTGAGAAACGAATTGAAACAGCAAGGATTGACGTAAGTTTGCCGCATCTTTGCTTCAATAAAAATAAAAAAATAAATGATTTAAAACAATTTTTTTTCAACAGTGATGTTCATGTTGGTTTAATTGGTTTCGGCGATCACATGAAATGGCCTCAGCACTACACGACCTCGGGATCGAGGAACATCAAGGGCGATGTGAAAAATATGAAATTCGAAAAGAAAATGCCATCTTTGACACTCGAAGAAGCGAAGGAAGGAAACTTGACAAAGAAATTGCAGTTCTTCGGCCAAAGATTGAATATCGAACTTGGCACCATCAAATTGGGCGATGCTTATGAAGAGGCTATTCACTATCCATTCAGAGCTGGCGCTGCTAAGGCTGTAATTGGAGTACTAGCCACTCCATGCGAGAAGAGCGTTTTCCCTCTTTCCGTAAGTATTTATATTCCAACAAAAAGGGATAAATTTATTTAAAAATATAAAGTTAAATTAATTAAATTAAAATAATTGAACGATTATATTTTTTTTGACAGCTCCAAAGTGTCAAATTACTTGTTGGTCGTAAAATATATCGCGATCTCGGACTTACGTACTACCACGTATCGTTCCCAGGTGACTTGATGTCGAATGACAAAGTTCAAAAGAACGTCGTTGGTTACGATCAACATAGCGCTTACACGTTCGCCGATAATAAGAAGAAACCACTAGAAGGCAACCACGAATTGAAAAATACTCTCGTACCATCTGTTGTTGACGTTTGCGCTGATTTTGCAGTATCTGTAAATATCTTCATATTTATTATCTATTATTATATCAAATATTGATATTTTGATAAAAAAATTTATTTGAATAATTTTCTTTTTAGTCCGGCGGTGCAGCATTCAGTTCTAATAACTTCGAAGATGGTAAAGCCAATCAGAAGAAACAATTCGCTCAAGTAGTCGCACGCAGAGTAGCCGAAGGTTTGGTTGATACGAAATTCCAACAAGACTGCGCCTGCCAATTACATCACGGTATTGTAGGCCAAGCACGCTGCAAAATTGTTGACCGTATAGAAAAAGAATCGGTAGTAAGTCCTAAATTTGTATTATTTATTTTTATCTTTTTTAATTTTTTAATAGATTTCTTAATTATGTATTATGTTGCAGAGGCACGCTAAGGCACTGAAAGGTTAACAACGTGTCGTAATTAAAAAAAATAATCTTACCTAAATAGAAATAATGTAATTGTTACTTTGTTATAATGCTGAAATTTAAGCCATAATAGTAAGCCGTAAGATCCGTATACATCTTTCAGCATTCACACATTAAGAAAAATTTGTATAATACACAAAATCATCAAAAATCAAAAAATTAAACGAATAGAAATAAGAACATTATTTATATTCGGGTAGTATTGAATAAAACTAATTAAAGATGAGATTTTTAATCTGCTGTTTATTTGAGATATTTTACATGAGCACTGTTTATAACATATAGATTTAAATAAATTGCGTAATATTTTTCAATAAAATTTGATGCTGATTACTTTAATTACGAATCATACAAAAATATCATTCATCAATGACAGGGTAATTGAAGCAAATAGCTCAATATATAATTTTTAACGATTAGTGTCATTGCTATGCTTTATTCTATTCAACAAAAATATATAAAGGATTAATTTACTTTCAAATCAGTAGTCGATATAAATACAAATCAGGTGTATTAATATAAATATTAAATAAAATAAATTTTGTTAAAATATTATCAACCACGATAAACGAGTAGACTCTGAACGCATTTTGCTCCAACTAATTGAGCAAATTCTTTCATGTCATTTTCTTCTGGATCAGTTGAGTGCAAATATTTATGATTCCGAAAAATCGCATACGGCATTGCTCTATGTTTATAAAGTATCAAAACCTGAAAAAAATTTGAGTATTAAATCATTTTGTATGAATAATAATTCGACGAAATGAAAAGAAATATACCTGCTTGATATTCACCGAACTATTCTCATCGACAGCATTTTTATCATCGTTCAATCTGGAATACTTCTGTTTATCCAATTTCGCCAAACTCAACTGCAAGTCGCACCACACATATGTATCAGGACATAAGAGTTTCGATGGCCTTATACGCGCCTTATATCGCATTTTTGCACAAGAATGAATATAATATCCCATATAATAATATTTTAAACTGGATGTCAGCTTGTTGAGTTGTCTAACTAAGTAGACTTCGCGTAACGAACTGTAGAATTTATTCAATATTGATACATAGAATAATTAAAACTTTTTTAACAATTACCTGAATGTTCCTAAGGAAAGAAACGCATATTCCGGATCGTAATAAAAATATACACTGGAAATACATAAAGGCAGAATATCTATCACAGCAACTGCAATTAATTCACCATCCAACCAATATTGTTCGTGAAATGAACCGTATCCATGCGAGGGTCCATTATTTGGCTTCCAGTGCTTCAAAATCGAATATTTTATTATAATAGAGATCTTTAAAAATGAAATGAAATCATACGTGGTTCAAGTTGAATGCAAAGTGTACCTGTAATGGCCCTTTAACGAGAAAATTGATAAGCATATCTTTATCGCATTCCTCTGGTTGTTCTTTGTGGATAACTGTTTGATATTTTTGGTACAGCTTGCAATTAATTTCAAGAGTATTCAAAAATTCTTCGCCTTTTGCTTTTACCAGTTTAATCTAATAGTTATATTATTATTATTATTAATTATAGTCTAATCATTTATGATTTGATATATTATAACTATGAATTGAAATTTCCAATTTCATTTTAAGTCCACTTTGCTCCAAAATCATGAACCACAAGAAAATTCTTTATAATTTTACCTGCAATGGTGATTTTACGAGAAATCTTTCGAATTTATTTTTCGTTGTTTTATCTTCTGGTGTATCATGTACCGCAGCTTCGTATTTTTGATATAATTTTAAAGCATTTTCTGACTTTTCCCGAAACTCAGAATTAGAGAGTGAACTTTTGATCATTCTGAGCTTTAACAATAATAATTTTTATCATTTATAGATACTCTGATGAAATTGTTTGTAATAGTTCATGAAAGGATTGGAGTAACGGGGATCAAACGAAATTATCTTAATAATAAATAAATTATAAAATAATAAATCTCACCTCTAATTTTTTTTCACAATTTTTCATTTCATCAAAAAAATCTTCTAATGTCTTTTCATAATTTTGTTTCTTGCATTTTCTTAATATTAAATCAATTTCCTCTTGGGTTTTACCTTGACCTAATAATTTCTTCTGTTTACGTTCGATACGAATTAATTTTGCTTTCCTACAAGGACCTCTTTCCAGTACTTCAGTAGATTTTCGACTAGTGTTTAAATTACACGTAGAATTACTATTATTACTGTTACTTTCTACAGAACCTTTATTGTTTTCAATTTGTACTCTTTGGTTTTCTTCTACAGTTCCAGTTCCTGTTGAAGTTCCAGTAGCTAAATCATTACCATCTACCTCGCTATTTTTTTTTGAAAGTAAGATAGATGTATCGGGTGATTCCTTATTGAGAGATTCGAGTTTTATATCACTTTTTTCTACTTTTTCCATGTATTTTTTATAATTTGGATTATCTAATGTATTTATATCTAAAAGCACAGAATTTTTAGCAAAAGAATTGAATTTTCATTTAAAATTATAGTAAGATGTTCTACCAGCATTGTCTTTTTCATCTTTATCAACATCCATTTCGTTTGTCTTTAAATTTCCTTTCAGAAATCTTATCATCTTCTTCAAAACCTTTTTTTGTGACTTTGATAATTTGAATTTTAATGCTTCACATCTAAGTATTTAATTAAGTGTCAATAACGCAAATAGCAATTTCATACATAATCATTTTGATCCTCACCTCATGGTATACATTGGGCAACATATACGATTCATAATAGGTTTATAACAATAGCTGCCACTTCGTCTCCATCCTCTGTCAATTAAATTTTGATAATCTTGCACTGTCATCGAATGAGCCCACATACCTTAAATACATAACAAATTATGAAACGACCAGTTCCTTAATAATACAGCAGAAAAATCATGTAAGTTACCGTGAGTTAAATTAGAATCATCGGTTTTGCAATAACCGCACCTATGAGCTTCGGCTTCTCCAAAATATTCGACAATACTAAACTTATCAGGAACCATGTCATTCTCACTCATATTGTTGTGTCAAATTTTTACTTCTAAACGTTTCAACCGTAACAAAACGTCACTTCGACACGCTTACAATTTTTATTTTGCCATCATCACATGGACTTATTATTCACTACTATATATAGGTTAACTAGGGAATTTTCATCAAATGTCAGATGATTTCTGGCAGATTAGTACTTTCAGAATTATACTCTTATGATAAATAATACATATTTTCAATTATTTACAGATAATATATCATCACAAAATATCATTATAAATCATAAAATTATAAATGTTACGAAATAACTGAATAATTATAACTTTCCAGTTAACGAATTCAAATGAGAAATTCTTCTAGTTGCCAACTTTTAGAAACGATAATAACTACCTTCTGTGACTTGTGCTATCGATACTATCGATTTGTATATCTCGAATTTAGATTGTAACGGAAGTTGAGAATTTAAATGATCAAAACACCATCCTCTGTTTACATTTCTTGATTTTCGGAAACTTTGTTTATGTTAAGTGTGACCTTTCGATTGTAGAAATTCATTGTGTGAATTTGTAAATTATTCGTCATTACTCATCAGATTACATTCATAAATGGGATCGATGTTTGAATCAATTGTAATCTACTGATCATGGAGAATGTTCCTTACGTAGTACGTTTTCAATTTTCAACCTAGCAAAAATTTCATTATTTAATTTTTTGATTTTCATTTTCAGTTATTTTCAATCGTATTCGTCATTTTAACGATAAATGTAGAAGGAAAAATAGAAAAGGCTGAGAATTTTCACAAAAAACTGTTGCTGTATCTACAATTAGATTCAGGTTTGAAGTGTTTTATTGTTTTATTTTTTGTTCACTAAAAAATGTATTCCGTAATTTACAGAAAGTGCTAACCCATACAAAGGAACATGGAATGAAATAGAGCAAAAAAATAGTGATATTAAAAGAGAGGAGAGAGTTTATGCAATAATTGCGTTAAATAGTGTTTTCGTGTTAGATAACAACCGCATTTTATTACGACCGCATGATGATGAAGAATTTCGAAGTGCATTGAAAAATTCCGAAGTGCTACCGACGAAGCAAAAACAAAATATTATTTTTATAAAAGTAAATTCTGTTTTATAATGATTTTGAAACCGAGTTATTATTATTAATATAATTAATAGTAATTTATATTATTGTAATGTTATTTTTGTATTATTATTATTCATTTTATAATAATTATTTTTTTTAGCAAATCGAATGGAAAACTGTTTTGTACATGTTGGTATGTTACGAGGACGATTTATGTAGCTTATACACCGGAAATAAAAACACCGAAGGAAATGCAGTACTCGAACACCGACACGATATTCAACTGGGCTTTTCTCGCGATGCAATATTCTTCTCATTAGCTAATCAACTTTATTTATTAATACCTGGAAATATCGATAATTATCCACCGACATCAACGTAAAATTTTTTGTCAACATAAGATTAAATTAATTTATTTTTTATTCAATTTAAGTTAATCAATTGCTAAAATATGATTGTTTCAAACAGTGTATATAATTGGGCTGGTACTTATATGGACACTTTGGAACACAAATTCGGCCGTCTAGAAACCGGAGGTGTATCCGTCGCGGCATTTGGATATAAACAATCTACGATCATAGTTTTTGCTCAAAATAGCGAATATAAGTCGAGTATCGAGATTTTTCAATTTAAACAAAATGATGTGCAGAGAAAGCAAACTTTACCGGTTAACGAACCAACTGCTGTTCATCATTATTCGCACGATGGTCATGATTTCATTCTCGTCGTGAGCAAACATAAGCCCAGTACTGTCTTCTGGTGGGATGGTGAGTGATAATTTTGCTACGTCAAAAGCACAATAAACCAACAATGTTTTTATTTTTTAGGATTAGAATTGCATTTGGTTTCATGGGTAGAACTGAATGAAATCGATTCATCGTGCTTGCTCCGAATTGTCAATGTCGGTGCGGATACATTTTTTCTCTGCGCTACTAATGTGAGTTCGTTGACCTTTGGCTCTAGATTTACCATAGCCAGTCAATTTTATTGGTTTTCATATAAATTTGCGATGAAAAAAAATTTTCTGGTAGATGTTTCCAAATTTGTTTACAGAATACTGTTCAAGTATACATTGTGGGACGTTTTTCCAATCGTATTGTGCCAATATTTGAAAAATTGTATCTTGAGGATGGACAAAACGTAGTTGATTTAAGTGTCTGGCCAATTAATGACGACACTATTATCTCTATTTTACTTACAATTGAGGACAGAAAAACATATTATTTGAAATCTTGGAATTTATTACTGGATAAAAAAGATAGTTATGGTAAAAATATTGTAAATCTAGATGGAAGTTTTACATTTATATGATTCATTTCTAGGTGAGTTAGTCGCAGCAGAACAGACTCCCGTTGAATGTTTCTCTAATTTGAAGGAATCGTTGGTAAATAAAATGACAATTGTCGAACAATTGTACGAATCTTGGGGGCAATTGTTAGATTACTCGGAAAGTCTAACTTCATCCGAGAATATTTTATTGAACAACTTAATTTTAAAATCTGGAACTATTAGTGATATAGATTCTGATCGTTTTAAAGAACTGCTCAGTGATAATATTGAACAACAAATTCTTGGTGTCATGAAAAATGATATTGATA
This sequence comes from Goniozus legneri, assembly GCA_003055095.1. Taxonomy (NCBI): domain Eukaryota; kingdom Metazoa; phylum Arthropoda; class Insecta; order Hymenoptera; family Bethylidae; genus Goniozus; species Goniozus legneri. Next base: position 16,230 of record NCVS01001936.1, on the reverse strand, counting down.
AAACCAGAACTGCTTCGAAAAAGTTATTACGCTTAAACGGGAAAACATTGTCCGGCGACGCTATTATTCAAGAAGCCCATATTGACAATTTACATTTTGATTCGGTGCATGTTGATAAATTCAATGAGGTGAATCTGAAATCAAGTATTAATAGCTTGGTTGATAATGACAACTTTTTTACGGAGCTACAAGAAGAAAATGTTATTATACATAATCTTGAAATACCAGAGATGTGCGGCATTCCATTTAAATGTGAGATTTATGTGAAATTTATATTTAGTATTAATCTTGAATAAAAAATTAATTTGCAGATTGGGCCCAAAAAAGTGATACGGAAGGAACATTTTTCGATACTGGAAATAATATAATATTTGACAATGACACAATTTTGATTCCATCTGATTTTTCACAAAACAATGTCACTACAGAAAAATTAAATGATTTAGTTATTAATGATTTTTATGAAAGCTTATTTATCGTTAATAAAAATCAAAATATAACAGGTATGCAAATTATTTTGGTGAATTACAGAGAACTCATTTACTTGTTTTCTTTTAGGTGATTTGATATATAACGGTCTATTACAAATCGGAAATTTAAGTACTACATTAATTAATAACGATAGTGTGAAAAATCTTATGACATATGATACCGAGCAAAATTTTACTGGATCGTTTGAAGGAAAAAATCTAAAAATTATAAATCTTTATGCAGAATCGATTAATGGAGTGAAAGTCGAAAACGTAGCTAGGATAGATAGAGAAAATGTTATTAAAGGTAAAAGAAAACTACCGAAATATGATTTTTATACTATAAATTCTTTATTTTCAGGAAAAGTCAAATTAATGAATGTAAACGTGACTGAGAAATTAATCTTTCCACCTAATAATGGATATGAAGGAATAAATCCGAAGCAAATATACGACGATATAATAATTTATGGAAATGTTAATGTATCTGTTGTTGAGTTTGATCCGGTATCATCATTTGAATTAAATTCGACTAAAACTTCTGTAAATTCTATCGTTGATTCGTTTTGGCTGAAATCTAAGGACCAAAACATTACTAATGATATTATTTTCGATCAGAATATCATGATTGATCGTCTAGATTTTAAATATTTAAATGGATTCTTATCAAGAGATTTTCTTTACATTGATGCTAAAGAAATACCGGAAAAATTTTTCAATTTGCATTTTTCGACCGTTGTCGCTAATCACTCATTAATAACCAATAAAGAAACGAATAATGTTTTCGATACAACTGGAGAATCATTGATAATTAACAGTAAGGTTTCTATACTACATCTAGTTACTGAAACTTTATTATGCGATAATTTCAATGGAATAAAATTTGAACAAATTTTAAATAACAATGGATCTTTAAATTTTTCGGGATCTATGAATTTCGATACTATCGTAGTTGATAAAATTGTTATTGAAGATTGCAATGCTAATTTCATGAATAGAAAAAATTTATCAAACTACTTTGATAATTTATTGTACCTTGACAGGAATTACAATTTGGATTTCATTAAATCATCCAAGTTTTATGCTGAAAACGTCGTAATTAAAAGATTTAATAACACGGATTCGAATGAATTAATCAATTCGAAAAATTCTATCAATTCTACTTTGAAAACACTTGTTATCGACGGCGATTTAATAATTCATAATCAGCTTGAAGTTTCTCAGTACATTAACGAGCTCGAACCAGAAGAGTATTTATATCAATGGTCAACCCAAGATATTGAAGTCCACCAGAATGCGTTTAAAAATTTGACTGTGAAGAATGCGGAAATTAATTTCTTAAATAACATTGGCTTAGAACAACTGTACATTGAAGTAATGTCGAAAACAAAGCCACAAAGAATTAACAGCCAGCTATCATATCACAAGATTATTGCAAATATTTCATCAAATTCTATCAACAATCATACCCTTTCAAGTTTAAATTGGGTGGATTCACCAATTTATATTCGTGATGATATAACATTCTCTGCTTTAGATGTGAAACAGGACATTTGGACCACATATCTGAATAATCACACTATAATAGAGGTAATATTTATTAATAAATAATAATTTCATGTTTCAAAATATCTTTTTCTAATTTTAGTTGAATGATAAATTAAATTTTATACCAATGAGGAATATCAATTATATGGAAATAAAAGGACCAATTTCTTGGGAATTAAACTCTGAATATTCATCGTTAAAGCAATCATCAATATCATTTCTTTATAATAATGCAATTACAAGAAATACTTACCAAACCATTGAAGGTGAAACCATTTTTGAAAATGATATTTTTTCATCGTTTATTCATGGAAAGTTAGAGAATATCAGACAAATAGAAGACATAAAAGATATAGTGAATGATGCTGTACTTAATTATAGGAATGCAAACAGAACAGATGTTTCAAAAGTTAAAGTGAAAGGTCGTAAAAATTTGAAATTCGGGTTCACAGCGAATTCTGCATCAGTATTTAATGATATTGATACGAATGTAGTTAATGGAAAAAATATTCATGATTTCAATTCATCGATATTCAGAGTGAATTTGGATAAATTTATTGGTGGTACCGTGATTTTTGAAGATCATATTAAAATTAACGAATTATTCACAAATAACACAATACATGGTATATCGACTGAAAAATTGATTTCTACAGAAGATACTCTACCAAACAATTTAGTTTTTAAAAAGTTAATTGTCCTTCAAGAAGCTGTAGTTAAAAAAGTCAATAACATTAGTGTTGATGAATTCTTTAATAAACGAATTGCTCTTGATGCAAATGGTGATATTTATGCGAACGTTCAATTTAACGAGCCTGTAGTAATTTCAGGTATCTAATAATCATCTATCTAATTCTTTTCAGATGCTAATTATTTTTTGAATAATTTTAATTCAATTTATTTTTAGATTATGCTTATGTGAAAACTTTCGATAATATCCATATCGATGAATTCGTTTTTTCCGATTCAAAAATGTCACAGAATATATTAGGAATAAAAATCTTCAAAAATAATATCATAGTTGAGGGTGATATGTATATCAATCTCATGAATGACATAAATATTACTCAAGAGTATAATAATGGCGTATTGAATGATGACGATACTAAGATTTTTGGAGATCTTGTAAGACTGCAATATTGTTTTATATCTCTGAAATAGTAGTTTATATTAGCCTAATATATAAAATTCGACAGGTTTTCACAGAAAGATTTAACTTAATTGGTAATATGAATCAACAAACAATTAATCAATTTAATATCACCTCATTTTCTGAAGATAAAGGTATCACTTATAACGAATTTGAACATTTTTGGGATGCGAAACGTACCGAAACTGATATTGTGATTTCGCAAAATGCAAACATCAGTGCACATCTTAAAAATATATTGCTGTACTTTGAGGAAGAAAACAAGCTAAGGATTCAAGTTCCAAACGTGGAAAAGGTGAAAGTTTTAAATATGGGAACTGTAACAAAACTATTTATGTTTAGTCGAGAGCGAGGCCTAGCATGTGGCTTGCCAGAAGATTGTTTTTGTCAGGTGCAATATGTTACCGATCTCATGGTCAATGATTGTCAAAGTTGGAAAAATAATGGCACTGAAATAATGTATGCTTTTCATGAGCCCAATGGTTCGTTTGGAATCAAAATCATAACAAATTCAATATCAAGTAGCCTTCACTGTCGATCTCAAAATGTACAAAATGAGTACACTACAATTCTTTGGACGACGCCGAATGAAATAAATAAAGAAAACATTTTATCCGAAAAAATAATAGGCTACGTTAAGGACAGCTCAGTTATCACATATGATAGTATGTATTACGGTGTTAATTATATTGTAATTTAATTTTGATGTTTTCATTTATTTATCTAGATAAAGCTTATATTGTTTTGGCTATTTATTATAACTTATCAAGCGAAAGTCATGAAACGTATTCACGAATTTATGAACTCGATATTGGAAATCAAAACTTGACTCTATATCAGGAGATTGACACAAATGCAGCTTATGCTGTAGAAGTATTCAAAATATCCACTCAATCAACTCCGTATGTTTTATTTGGATGCTACGGAAATTTCTCCTTATCTTTGTTGTATAGACTGAGTATTGAAAATTCGAGGGTAAGAAAATAAAAAAATAGAATAATAATAATAATAATTCAATAATTAAATTATTTCAACTTTTTATACTCAGTTCGTAGAGGTGAGAACGTTTGATTACCGAAGTCGTCATGTGCATTCTATGAAACAAAAATCAAATAATTTCATATTCCTGGATGATGCTGATGTACACGCTGTTCATATTTTTTACTACAACTTGGAGTATGATAATTACTATGAATACCAAAGCTTTTTTTATGACGCGCAGGTCGTGGGAATAGAAACTTTTCATATAGGAGGTGAAAAATTATAGATCATGAAGTAATAGTTTAAATCAATAATTTTGCATTTCAAACTATTTTCGTAGATTATGGAAACAGCGACGCTTTTCTTTTAATAACCACAGAAGACGGACTAATTCACATTTATGAATACATGTTTGCAGAGGTGAGAATTCCTATTTTTTTTGCTAATGCGGAATTTGACTCAATTCTTGATGACTAATGCATGTTTGATACAGAAATTCCAGAAGAAAGCGACTAATTGGTTAGGAGGAGTGAAGTCTACATTACCATTTTATCACAAAGGTCGTCGCTACATTTTTGCGGGTACAAATCGAAACAGTAGCATATATAGAATTATTCATCAAGGTCCACATTGAACTAAAACTACAACTTTTTATATGAATTCTAAAAGTACTAGTAATATCTTGTAAGTGTAAAAGTTTGCGTTACTTTGATGCTACTTAGTGAACTTGTGTTTTCAAAAATCATTAATATTTTTTCTATATTATTTATATATACATATAGTTATGTATGCTCGTTTTTCTTATATAATGTATATTGTAAATACAGAAACATAAATATAAACAAAATGTCATGATATAACATCATTTCTCATATCACTCTAACATCACAATTATACAGTAATAAAATTTCTTTAAACTATTTTATAACAAAAATCTGTTTAAATTGGTTCCTATTAATGATTAGTATTCTTTGGAGTTACCACACCTCTTTTTTACAATCAAATACTTATTTTTATCAACAGTTTCATATTGGGAATTCGAAACTTCGTACGATACATAATTTGTTACTTTATGAGTTTTAAAAATACAATATTCTAATGCTGCGATTAACGTTTTAACATCATTTAAAAATATATTTCTGTTAATTGTTTCGTTCACTGAAATAGAAACTACAGATACTTTGATTTACGATTAGACACATTTGTATATATTTGTTTCAATAGAGCAATATTTTGAACTCTTTTCAAGAATGAGTATGTAACTTTAAACTGGTAATCAAAAATTTCAGTGATATGTCAAAATATTTCGTTGATGATACACTAATTATTTTCTAGTACAATATTCTTCGACTAGCAAACGGTTATTATGAAAATTGTGTTGAAGATAGTTGATACATACTCTTATTGTTTGATAGATTTCAGGTAGTAATCTGAATTTAATTAATGGTCAAGAAGTACATTATAAATACTCCTATATGAATATCTAAAATGACTGTGACTGTATATTCAATGGCATGCTCTAACAAGACAACATTTGAAAACAGTTTTTCTCGCAAATTCTTCGCTATTTAATAATTACTATGATATAAAAGTTTCTCATCTAGCGAATATTATCTAAAAGAGTGTACGTACAATCTAAATTGTTAAAATCGCTATTGTATAAATTTTTGTCATTTTAACTTACACCTATACGATAGTTGGCACTATACGCACAAAATGCAAAATATAAAGTCGATAAAACGATTCAGTTTAAAAAAAAAGTAATGATAAAAAATGAATCCAGAATGATGGTACGACTTTCTAACCGTTGGCTACGTAATTCCAACTTTTCAATCTCTTTTGCAATTTATTACACAGTCTCATCGTAGTTACTGCTACCAGAAAGTGCCATTTTGGATAGACTAGAAAGACTTCGTCGAGGTGTCCCACCACCAACAAAACTACTACTAGATTCGGAAAAAAGTTTCCTGAAACTAAAACGAACGGTAGAGTTTCGGTTAATTTTTTTTCTGACAATCTACGATCGAATACGTACAATTTTCTAATTCCTGATTCTGAAGTTTTCTTCCATGGCGCATCATCAGGCTCATAAGGCAATGGACCTTGCACTGGGGCATCTTCCTCATCCGGACTGAAATGTTGATGCGTGTATATAACTTTCAATATTCTCTCATAAAAATTTATAGAAATAAAATTTTATACGTTTTAGGCTTTGGGCGATATAATTCTAATTCATCTTCCAGGTCTGAAACTCGGGCTTTCAATTCATTTCGTTCATGAAGAATTTCTTTCAATTCAGTCGTCGTAAATCTCGGCCGATCTGGGTTGTCCAAATCATATATGGCTTTATTGGTCAAATCTGGAATGTTGATTTTCGATAAATCCTCGTTTTCTTTTCGAGCCGTACCAAGACGTGCCCGCAAACTGATCAGTTCGCGATTCTGATCTTGCAACTGTGCCAAGAAATCAGCCCTCTCTTCTACCAAACCACGGGCTTGCATTTGAGCTTGACGCTGTTTGCGTTTCAATTCTCGGCCAACATTAGTCAGTTTCTCAACTTGCGACGACAACTGCAAAAATGATTCGTTATGTAAAATCTTGATTAATTTAATTTGGAATTTTCAATCGAAGACGGACAATCCTTTACATTTTCGATTTCCGCACTTTTTTGGGATAATTCTCTATCTCTTGATCTTAATTGATCGCTCAATTTATCAATCATTGATCGCAAATGATGAATTACTGTTACATCAACCTCTTGGGTAGGTGTGAATGCTATGAAATGACAATAGGATTTATTATTTAAATAAATATGTAAATTATGTAATTCATTAATTCGTTAAATGTATTTCTCATACTTTCTTTACTATTATATTGGCTGTCATTACGGGAATCATTCAAAGCCGATGCCAATCTCCGGTTTTCTTCCTGCAGTGTAGTAATCATGCCAAGTAAATCATGCGATTCTTGTCTCCAATTTTCATCTATTTGCTCAAGTTCCTACACAAAATAAATTTTTTGGTATTGATTCAATAGTTGCAGAACTTATGTTACCTTTTCAAACTTCTGTCTATCTTCAGCTTTACCAATTTTATCGCTTTCTAATTGTACAATTTTTGCTTTCAGTTCTTGTACGAGAGCATTTTCTCTTTCATTTTTCAATGCTAGATTTTCTAAATGCTCTAGAGCATTTATGACCTTTGGCATCAAATTTCTCACTGAATCTACCCCAAAGGAATCGATCAATTTTTCGCATTCATTTCCAATCTCTGACGCAAGGTCGTACACATCGACGACTGAGACATCAGAGGCTAGAGAATATTCCTCCATTTTGTTAATTCCGCTATTTCTCAAATGCAAAGGCATTAATCTAATTTATAGTTGTCAGTGATCGACATACACAAGCTAAGATTCAAATAATATACTATTGAAAAATCAATTACACATCTGAAACAATGAAGAATATAATACATTTTTAGAATAATACAAGAGAAGAGTTGTAACAGTTGTTATTACTCATACTCACAGGAATGCGATAATTTGATATTTATTATCATACTATAATCAAATTATTTTTTGCAATTTATCTTTGCATCTGAAGGCGCCGGTAAATTTATACAACATTTGTTGGTATTAATAATAATGAAGTGTATTTATTGCAATTATGTAGAGTGTGAATGAACAATCCGCACATTATAGTAAAACGTCAAAAACTTGAGAATGCAAAATAACATACGGAAGATAAGTCACTTCGAGGCATTAAAGTTCGTTCGGAAACTGGCTGCTCTTTTGCAAATTTTCTGCAATATACTTACAGAGTTGGCGAATAAGCTGTTTTTGAACATATCTAAAAGGCGCAAAAATATTGTGATCATAAATACAAAATTTTAGTATATAAAATTTTAAAAATATTTTCTGATCGAAATAATATGTACATACTAATATCTATAATTCATATTCGAATCGAATACAGCGATTAATATCGAATGTGTAAATGTGTAATATCAATATGTGAGAATTCATTCGAATTATCGACAGTCGAAATTAGAGAGACCAACTTCAATTCGCTACCAATGACGACGTAGTTGAACGCGTCTTTGCAAGATGGCGTCTCATAGTTCGCTAAGTTCGAATGTAAGCTACCAAAATTTTATAAATCGTAATCACCCTAATTAGTTAATAATCCTCATGTAAAAAATGAGTTTAATAAATTTTCACGAGATAGTAAGAACAGGAACGACAATTCGTTGTGATATTTTATTTTATTTAGATTCTCTTGAATGCGATCATGTTCGACAATTTTGGTAGTGAAAAAATTATCAGGAAAGTTGATATCGCGAATCTCTATTGTCGAGGGCTGTTGTACACGCGTGTTTTTTTCGTGTCCTGTTTGCTGTAGCCGAGTGGTAAACGGCCATCGATAGCTGTCCTGCGTGAAATGGGGAGAATGAGGAGATTGACTAGCCATCTGCGGCTTTGTGTTAATTGTCAATAGCTCTGCTGCGCGCCTTTTATTAGCCATATTTCGCGTTATCGAAAGTGCACTCGATTCTGGCCCAACCGCGTTCTCAACGACCGAGTGTAATAGATACCCATCGTGCAGGTTATTTTGCGTCACGGTTTTTCGACTGTAATGAACAATTTTTTCAGGGAATCGAGAGTGTTTTTTTCAACGAGTACGCGTAGATGTGGCGATCGTGGCTGTCGAGTTTTCGGAATACAAGGGTGCACTCTTCGAAAGAGACGAGATATAGGAGAGCTACGAGAAGGGATGAATGTCATGTCCCCAACAATGGCCGATGGTCTCTCTCTCTCTCTCTCTCTCTCTCTCTTTCCTCCGCGCGTTATAACGCGGGTAACAGGGGCTGGAGCGGAGGGGGGAGGGGAGGGGGGGGGAGAGGGAAGAGAAGAGAAAAGCTCGAGTGGAGTGGCTGCGCGAAGACAAGTGGCTATCCGCTATAAATAGCGGGAGAGCGAGCACGAGAAGATCTCTATAGGTAAATGTACGCGTTTTGCACAGCGACTCGACTTATTTACTAGTGGACCCCTTTTCAGAAAATCTCCCCCAGCCGTTATTCTCGTTTAATTTTCTAATCACGGCAGCTCGAAATGAGACTTACTAGTTTTTAAGAATTTTATTCAATCGAAACATTCTTAATTTCGAGTTTTTCATTCGAAATTTATCTTTCAGGACACGAAGATTACCAACAAGCGAGAGCACCGAGACTCGCTGGTGCAAGAGTCCGAGACAATTAAATTATCGGATAGACATCGTGTAATTAATTAGAGTGGCTGGTGCACCGGCGCAAACACGCCGCACTGGTAGCCCCTGGTACCCACTGTGTATATATCTGCGAAGGGCTGAAACTTTGCTACTTGGAGCAAATATAATCTGGACTGGCGCATTTCCCTCGAGGGCGTGAATGAGAAAGAGATGGAGAATCATCGTTGATGGTGAGTACCCGCTACCTGCTACCTATATACACACTCGCTACCGCAAAGGTAACTAATTTAGACGCTGCCTTCCAAAGATCGATAAACTCCGATCGGACGCTTCATCTTTGCGTCAATAAACGATCGAGATTGCTTCTGCGGTTTATAAATTAAAAGTACCAATTTAAAATTTTAAAATAAGAGGGTATGTTAATAATCAAACCTCTGTTAATAGATGCTTTTAGCTAAGTCTTATAATTGTCGCAACGCTGATTGCATAACACTTTTATACGTTGATTTGCGCAACAAAAGTCAAAAGTTTACGGTTAACCGCCAAGTCGCGATTTTCGTTACTTTCGAGGCTTCATAGGCTTCGGGGTCTCGTCGCACGCGTGCATCTCTCGTTCCTCTTTCTCTCTCTGTAGGTTTTTTTTCTCACCAGTCGAGCGAAGAAAACAGGAAAAATATTAAAGTCAGGATTGACTTACTTCCGTTTTGTGGCTTCCTCGATCCGCACGCAGCGCCGGTATAGGCAGGTGCCGCTTGTAAAATTCGCATTATACGTATATGTTGACACACCGTCCGAATTCTAGAAAGGTCATTCCGCAGTTGCACGGAAGCGGTGTCTTTTTCGTTACGGTTTTGTGGTTTCGTAATTGAACGAACCGAATGCGAGAGGAAAGTAAGAAGAAGAAATCGCTCGAACTCTACGGAAGGCCGAAGACCCAGCGTAGGTACGTTTGAGCACTTGCGGTCGACTTTTGTACGGCTTATAATATGGAAATGTATTATCGCGAAAGGATGTATGTATATCGTTTCGTTCAAATATATCGCGTTTCATCGATTCTAGTGCGTCTGCACGATTCGGTTTTCCGAATTTTTATATTTCGTTGTACGAATGGAACCATTGGAGATGATTCAACGTTCGGAAAACTTGGCAATTGAAACGCACAATCGATTTTCGTGGAGCAAAGATGAAGTCTATTACAGCACCGAGACGAAACCCAGACCGGCCATGCGTCTAACGTAATTGCATTAGAGTAATTACGCCTCTAGCGGTTTTTTCCAAACACTCGGGCATGTGACACTTCGCAGAGATAGTATAATAATTTTAAAACTGCAACGGCAAAAAATTTTGTTCAACTAAATATACATTTGCATACTGCTAAAACAATATTTCGTCAGTCCGATGAGATACTCTTAATTAACAAGCATTTGCCTTTTTTTCATCCAATATATTTTTCACTCAGATGATTTTGAGAATGAATTATATTATTATACAATTAAACAATTATATTTTTACATCACGTAAAAGAATCTTGAGAATCGTTAAAAAGTGCATTTTTAGGATGATAATAAGAGTTTACGGAATCGAATTTGACTCGGAATGACGCGGTGGTAATCTTGCGATTCGCGTGGGAGGTCACGTAAGGTTGGGGGTAGGTTAGACGACCCCACGACCCCGGACCAATCAGAAGCCGCGCTACCGTTCCCGACTACCAATGAGAGACTCGACGGTGTGACCTCGTGCGCGATTCTCCTTGCACTTTATCGCCAGTTAACCACTCCTACGTAGATCGACAAGCCTTTTCTTTTCTCTTCCCGTCACGTTTTTCTCCCTAGTACACTTCAAAGTGTACGCAAAAAAAAATGAAAGAAGAAACGTTTGCATCGGTTCACACGTATTCGACGAAAAATCGCATTAGGGGTAGAACGTACCAGTCCCTCTGCTCTCCCGTCGCGAGATGCAATCTATTCTAATACTAACGGCCTACAAGAGGGTGTCTGATAGCGTGTAAATCTCTCACAGACAAATTTCAAATCCTCTTTTCAAGATTTCCCTACGTTTCCGTCGACCCAGCAGGGAAGGCAGAAAGAGACACGTTGTATTTTTTCCGAACGATTTTTCGAGAGGAGCGAAATTACCGACGGAATTAGATCGATAATTGCGGAAAATTTCATGCTGGAAAATTGTCAAATTTCATAAGTGAGGTTTAACGAGGAAAATTTGGATTTTTTCCAAGTTAGAGGAAGTAAGGGCTCTCTGTGGAATACATAGCTCGAGTACATAATGTATAGTGAGGTTACTCGCACACGCGATATCGCGTTGGTTATCGAACGGGGGTGGCTCGTAATTACTTCCTCGGGGCTAGAGACGTGCGCGCGCCCTATGGGGGTGGGGTCACAGAGGTCATCCCCAACCGACTCCGACCATCTCACGGCCAGCCAATCAACGCTCTACGCACTTCCTGTCTTCGGCGTCGGTGAATGATGCATGCCTATTATCGAATGCGTCTTCGCAACCTAAAATTCGACTCTTCTCGTTGTACTTGTCAACATATAATCTTATGTTGTGCATTCTAATTTTCCACGTAAAGTTAGAGTTACTTTTTTAACGCATTAGGCATCCCTTTTTAACGTATATCAATTATTCTGTCGTTCATTTGCGAGCTCATTAGTCTCATAATGCATTTCGAGTAAAGTCGATCCGAAAAAGGAAGAGGAAAAAAGATAAATATATAATATTCGAATCGCTTTCTTTACGCTATCTTCGAGCACCGGTAGGAGAGAGGCGAGTTCTACGGGTGAATGATGAAGGCCCCTCCTGCTCCCGCTAATTACCTCCTTTATGGTCCCGTGAAAGTAATAATACAAGATCGTATTAATAACTCTGCATTTTGCCTCGCTGGTGAAAAATGAACGTCGATCGTCCGCTCGGAGACGTTATAATGAATGGACGCCTCATTGTCCTTATTGTCCAGCCAAACACATAATATTTAGTTGATCACCTAAATATTATGATCTCGACCGGATATTTCACGGTTTCTAGCAGGATTCTTACAAGTGTTATGGGTTTGAATTTTGAGTTTGAAATGTTAATTGTTGCGAAATGGCGATACTTAAAGGGCGCTTTAGTCGAAAGGTCTTGACATTTATTGCTCGATTTTTCGAGAAACTGGATCGATTCTTGATTGTTGTTATTATATACCGACGTCAGAGAGGAGGAAGTGCATTTTTTCGCCTTTAAGAAATTATTAGAATCGCTTCTAAAAATATTAATACGTATATCTTCTGAAAGAGGAACTTCTGTTTTGCCAAGGGAGGTAAAAATATTGCAATCCAAATATTGCGAGATTAAGCGGTCCATTCTAGGAAGATCAAAAGAGTTTTTAGATTATGAACATGCGCATCCACTTCTATCGGTCTATTGAACGCGGCATGTAAGCTTTGTACACGAGACATTTACGAACGATGACAGCGATTACCAAGATTTTCATAAATATTCAGACAATTTTTATACGTCGAAGAGTTTTCGTTCGCGTCTGATATTTCGAGATGAGAATTAGTAACGCCTGCATCTAAGATCATTTATAATGCAATGGTCAGATTTTTGGTAGGGTTGGATTTACACTTTGCTTCTTGTACTCGCGCATTTATTGAGAATGGTGTCCACGTTCGATGGACAACACAGGAGTTCGCTGTTCGTTTGGTGCGGCGTCCGCATCGCAGGTAATTCATAATTCACTCCGTTTTTGCCTGAGCACTTTGGCAATATTAAACGCGCCTGTAGAACCCATAAGGGGCACCCACAAAGCCGCGGTAAGCTCAAAGCACATCCCGCTGCGACTCCCCCTTTTTCTACCACCCTTTTCATCCCACGATCGCTTCCTCTCTCTCTCTCTCTCTCTCACTCGCTCTCTTCCTCTATCTTTTTCATGCAACCGTTCGCGACATTCTCGTTTTTATCCAAGCCATCTCGTTGTACTGCAACGAGTAAAACGAAGAAAAGAGAAAGTGAATATCTATCATTTAATATACCTTGGGTAAGGAATTTATTTGGTTCGACAATCATTTTGCTGAAAATTTTTGCTTTACACGTACCATGACGGTATTGTTGTTACTTTTAATAAAAAATGTTTCTATGTAAACATAGCAACACGAATAGTAAGATTTTTGGAACAGAATTTTTTTGTCTGGGAAAAGGGAGGAACATTTTCGCTTCCATTCGCTTTTCTCCTTCGTTAGCCACGACCCATCCACTATGAAGCACCTGAGACACTTGCCAAAAGTCTGGTAAACATCTCTCTCTCTCTCTCTCTCTCTCTCTCTCTCTCTCTCATTCTCTTCCGAAAGAAAAGTTCACTTTGTCGCTTATGTTGAAATCAATACCTTCGCCTTTATTCGCACCGTATTTCTATTGAAATCTCACATTAAAATTTATATTAATATATCAATAATTGAATTCTTATAGCATGATTTAATTTATTTGTAGGAAAAAAAATGTTCACAAGATGGTACATTTACCCTAATAAATGTGCATCATAGACGAGAAAGATCATTTTCAGTGATTACACAATGAGAATTTTATATTGAAACGCCAAAAGGTAGTGAGGTTGAATCTCAATCAACCACAGGTCAGAAAAAATCTTTATGAAATATCGATTTTAGAACAAGAGGAATTAGCGGAGAAAAAGAACTTTTCCTCTTGGGGAAGAGAGAAAGAGATAGAGAGAGGGAGAGAAAGAGAGAGAGCAGGCCAATCGAACGTCTCACAGACGTCGAGGGGGTAGAGTCTTATTAATGGGTAGTATCGTGAGGCTCGCGCCTAGTCGAATAGTATTGTGGTATATTACGGGCTCCATTAGTCAGAGAGAGGCAAATTGACAGGCACCACAATGAGGCGGACTTCAAAGAGCGTGCGCGTGAGTGGCCCGTAGCCGAGCACCGAGCTTGCTCGATTAATCTCGCTTCTCTTGCATACTTCACATCGGGGAAAGAGAGCGCGAGAGTATACCGCAGACGGAGAGAGATAATAGGAAGAGATAGACAGAGTGAGAGAGACAGAGCGAGAGCGAGAGAGAGGGCAGAAAGACGCTGCAAGTTCTTAGACCGGGCGTCTTTTGCCGCTGGAGATAAGCCCGTTAAATCACCGGCTTGATTCACGCGTGCCGATGCTTCACCCGTGCACTCGTTAAGTGGTGCGTGCCGTGCGTGCAAGAGACCAATACGGATGATCGATTAACGTTTCGGCTTTTTTCCTCCTTGCCAAGATTACCGCGCAATATGCGCGACTATTTAATTCCTCTTCGAACGCAAGAACGAACTTTATTTTCGCATGTCATTCCAATTCATTCCATTCTCGGTCGGAGACAATAGGAGATCTTTAACAATGTTCCATTCAACAGTAGCAAATCGCTCTTCTCTCAATACCGTCCAGTCGAAGTGAACGATCCTTACGTTAGGTTCGTTCATAAATTTCCGAAATGCATTCGGAACGATAGGCATTCATAGACTCGCGGCGATTCTCGGCATCGATACACCAAATGCAAGAAAAGTTTGGCGATTCTCCCGCGAAAGCGTTACGTCATCGGCTACCCTCGCATATTGTCGATATATCGCGAGATATCGCGAGACAATGGCCATGTCCGTGTTCGGTTTTACATATCTGACCGGGAGAGCGCGGATCGATAATGCTTGCTCGATCGAATGGTATTTATCAATAAGGAGACAGAGAAACGGCGAAGGGGCAGGGAGGGGGTGAAAACGCGTTCGAGATATCGAGCAACGACAACCGGATAGTAGAAAGTGATACGTATGTCGGTCGTAGTGGGAGCGCATGACGCGAGTCTTGATATATGTACCTTGCAGGAACTTCTCGCCGCTACCGCACCCCCGTGCATACATACACTGTACGTTAACAATGTACACTACAGGTATGTACTGTTGGTGCCCACTAACTGATTTTTTCGGTATATTAACCCTCTATGGGCCCGTGTAACTTTCGAGTTCTTGAAATTAGCCCCCCACTTTTTGAAATTGAATTTTTTTAAAATTGTTCTGTATTGTTCTATATTGTTCCAAATTTTTATTAAAAAAAAATCATACTAATTATCAAGAAAACTCAAAAAAATAAAAATAAGGCCCATCCCCCCATTTTCGTTCAAAATTGAAATTAATGCGCTTAATAGATTGTTCTATTCGTTCCGATTATTGTTCTGTAGTTTCAATTGAAAAATCCAAATAGTTTCCGAAAGATTTCAAATATTAGAATTTTTTTAGCCCCCCCCTCCCCCCATTTTTGTTATACATGAAAAAAAATTATACCAATGGATTGTTCTATTTTTTCTAATCATTGTACTATAGTTTTGATTCGAAATTTCCAACAGTTTCTCACAATTTGTTTTGTTTTGTTTGTATTTGTTTCCATTTGCATATATATATGTAAGGAGTATACTCCTTGACAATTCAAATTCTACCGCGTTGGCCGGTAGATAACAGTAGGACATAATGTAAACAGTCTTACTGTCAGGCTACCGGATTCAAATAATAACATAAGTAATTAGTAACCGATGACAGGCAGAGTGATAGGCATTGAACTTTGAATGTTGTTTCTCTTTTACAGGTTTGTAAATTAGTTTTAAAATGTAAATATTGTAATTTTAGTAATATAATAAACTCTTTTACAGAGAAACGTTTCTAGTTAGTGTAGTACTTATCCTGCCTTCATTTACAAGAATCCCAAAATACTTACATTATACAGGGTGATCAGGTGACTTACCGCAGAATTGCATCACCGGGTAGCTGACGGTGTCCTGAATTTATTGCTGAAAATTTTTTCAAAATCTATTGTCTAGTTTTTAAAATATT
>NCVS01001930.1:211031-253999 GCA_003055095.1 Goniozus legneri | reverse complement strand
TATATAGGTACACACAGATATACTGCGACTGTAGAAACAGCGCATTCGAACGGTCTGTACGCTCCGGCGATTTTCACATACGGGTTTTGCCACCGAACCGTACTCGATGCACGAGAATCGCGTAAAATTCCCGTTAACTCGGCGAAATTTCAAGTCGGAAGGTCATTTTGCGAATCGTCTTCAATTTCTTAACTTCCGAGTCGCTTTTTCCTGGCTTCCGCGTACGAGAGCCAGGCGCTGCTTAACACCTACTTCTATATTTGCGTGTTATTCTTTTTAAGGGATGGAGAAAGAGCGAGAAAGAAAAAGAAAGGGTAGGTTAGTTTATAAAAATCAGGCTAATGTACAACCCTAGTCAGAAAGTTGAAATAAGAAATCAAATATACATACTTAATTTTTATTATGTACCAGAGCAATTCAGAAGAAAGTTAATATAAAAAATATCATATAATTTGCATATAATAATATGCAAATACTAAATAAAGAATACCTTTTTGTTGATGCTTTGAGAAAGGGTGAGTTTATTTACGCGTATACATGTATACAGAGAGGGAGTGAGAGAGAGAGAGAGGATGTAGCTTACGGTGCACTCTCCCGTTAAGCTCTCGGCTCGCCGGCGCGAGCACGTACATGAGTACACGCGCTTGCGTATAGTATACGCTCGCTCACATATATCTCCGTTAAATTTAAAACGCGCGCACAAGCTCGCGGGTTTCCCAGCCCATCCGAGTGACGAGGAAAATTCGAAAGATGGGGACTTATTGCGTTAATTAAATGTAATACACGCTGGTAATTATAATAAACTCGCTCCCCTTGTTTGAAAATTCCTTGTCAAACGTCGCGTTATTCAATAATGAATTTCACTCGTGTGCACACCGATACAATATTTGAAGAATTTATTTGTAATTAAAATGAAACGATTTTA
Source organism: Goniozus legneri (assembly GCA_003055095.1). Classification (NCBI taxonomy): domain Eukaryota; kingdom Metazoa; phylum Arthropoda; class Insecta; order Hymenoptera; family Bethylidae; genus Goniozus; species Goniozus legneri. The sequence continues at coordinate 253,074 of NCVS01001930.1, read as the reverse complement.
ACTTATATGTATTATTTTTCTTGTCAAAAACATTTTTTTACCGATTGATAAAGAAATGTTGATGTCAAACAGCATGTCGATAGCTTTTACATTTAAAAAATTTTATTTTTAGCGCAGATATCAAATTCTTCTACAATTTTGAATCTATTACTATCACATCTGATTTCTGTTTACTCCCAAAGAATGATCGAATTCTTATTCAGAATGTATAAGCAAAATTTGGTAAATTCCATTGGCTCAAGCAGCGTACGTGACTAATTAACCGCATTGTTCATAGCTCCGCCTGTAATTCGAGTTCGAGGCAGCGCGAGACGATCCAATCGGACCGTGCGGTCGTCCAATCTCGCTATCAGTGCGAATCGGCGGCAACGAATGGAAGTCGGCAAGAGAGAGAGAGAGAGAGAGAGAGAGAGAGGGAGAGACAAAATCGAATATTTTTCGAGCGGTACGAATCTCGCGGTGTTTCAAAGAAACTGCACCGGGCGATCCGGTCCGTTAGCGAGCTTAGGAGTTCGCAACTTTGCGAGTTCGCTGAAGGAGAAGGGGGAGAGGGGGGCGAGGGGGGGGGGGAGATTCCCAGAGAAACAGCCAGTGTATAAACCGAAGCGTGCTATCGATCCACTTGCGATCTATTTCGCTCTCTCGTGGCCAGCTCTGTCCCCCTCCAATTCGCGTACTCCAAGAGATTGCCATTGCGTCTGCATTACTCGCGAAAGAGAGAGAGAGAGAGAGAGAGAGAGAGAGAATCCGCGTTATCAGGGCCTTTGGCCCAGGGGTATATGTACCCCGGTCTTCCAGTTTGCCTTTCGTCCACGAGCGAGGGACAGAACTGGTTAGACCAGTTCGCCGAATTTCAACCGAGAAGGGATGTACGACAATTAGGTTTTGGTGTATGTACGTGCGTTACACAAGTTACGTCCTGTGAAATTATCTAACACAGAGATTCGCTACGTCAAAAATCAATTCACTGTGCGATTTCTCGATGACTGGGCAATTACCGACAGGTGGGAAAATCTCTAATTGTTAATATTGCAGTTTTCCAAAGCTTGTACCATAAAAGAAGAAGATTGCTGCACCGTAAAAGTGTTTGTAAACTCGATCCTTGTTCATTGCGGACGATTAAGCAGAAAAGCACGTCGCGCAGTTTGTAATAATATTTGTACCGGATGTGTATCTCGTTTTGCGCAGCCGGTAGCGATGACGTTGGTCTACCTTTCGCGTTACATTCGCCAATACATATACCTTCCGACGTCTCTATTTCCCTATCCAGAGTACCCTCGAGCCTTTTTTCCGATTTTTCTCAGCCCCCACCCTCCCCCCGCTTTTGTTTGCACTGATCAGCGATACGCTTCCGTTATTCCTCTTATTGCCAATTTCGCAATTTTCCCTCGGCGCTTACGTTATTCTTTTCTTCCCGGCTTCCCCGTACAAATCCTTCTTCCCACTCCAGGGCTTGTCCTCCGGCACTCGGCGTGAATATTTATGAAAGATGTAAATAACGACCGCGATCATTTTCTCGCGAGACGCTTCCCCTATTCCTGTTTACGATGCCGGGACCGCCGTTCGCGCATTGTTTGTATTTCCTCTGTGACGTCACGCGGTACTCGCGCGCCGTTCATTTTATGCATCGAGACGTAGCGATAATCCTCGCATACCGCATTCCCGAATCGAAGCACTTCACGAGAGCCGTCTGAATACCGTCTCGCGATTCGAGTGGATACATTTACAGTTTTTCCCCGATTTCATTAATTCAATTAGTATAACAAGGCACGTATCGGTACTCGATACTTGCTATGCACTGTCAAGATTTGTCGAGATTTATTAAAACTTTCTGTGAGTATCGCCATGATTATTCGAGGTTCGTCCACCTAATGATAGAGTTACTCCACTGTTATCATTCGTACGAAATATTTATTCGCTTTTATAACGTCCATGCGCTTTTATGGCGTGAACTTTTCTTTTTCGCGTCGCGGTTACTCGCGGGAGGATTCGTACTCTCGGTGATGAAGAAACTAGAAAGTGGTAAGGAGGACAGAAGCCGCAAGAGGAGGAGGGGAGTTGACGAGCGAGGTCCCGACGGTGGGAAGTAAGAGCAATGCAAACGGGAAGTAGGCGTGGTGGATTAGAGGGATGGGGTTGGAAAGAAACGGAAAGATTGTCGGGGTGAGTAACGAGAAATGGTCGAGGAAATAAATCTTTGAGCTTTCGGAGCCGATCTCGTTTTAGGATCAACCGCGAGCGAGCCTTTGTCAATTCCCCTGATAGTAATGCGATATTCCACCCCCCAGGACACCCCATTTGGTCCATCCACCCCCGCGACTCTCTCGACCCACAAAACCCCATTGATAGCCTCAAACGTGACTCCGTCTCTAATTAATTATCCTCTCGTTACGAAAAATTCCAACCGATAAACGGTATCCACTTTTTGCTTCGATTCCACGGTTAAAGAGTCCACTCGAGCGTGTATTTACTCCGATAGAGAAACCGTTCGATACCACGAGTGCGGATACAAACTGGATAATATTCGGAAATTAATATGGAAATTGGCAACGCTGCATGGATGAGCGACTATCGACTGACGCGGGGGACGTGGACGAGTTTCAGCGAAAGAAAATTCTCCCTTCCGAGTGACATGGTTATCCATTGGAGCGAGCTATAAACGGACTTCGGATTTTAAGCCCCCGCGGAAGAATCGGCGATTCACGGTGGTGCTCGACACTCCGTGAGGGGTGTGTGCATGTGACAGAGAGGGAGAGAGAGATCACTCGGGGAATCCACCCTTTTCACCATTCCCGCGTTTTCCTGCTGTAATCCAGATATCATTAGCGCGGATTACCCGCGCAAATTAATATGGAAATTAATGCACAACCCGGACGCTCGCTCACTCGCGGGACAACCGTGAATACCCATACGTAAACACGGAAGATGGACGCCGCGCGATGTATCGCGTCGCGAGTGCATCCGGACGACCCGAAAGTCGCAATTACGCGTCTAAGAGAAACGTATAGCCGAGCGCGCGTACGAGTGACGCGTTATTTTGCGAAAAAAGTCATTCAATGTCCATTTCGCTGGACGAGTACGACGCGTTGGATCGATATGAAGAATTATGAGAAGTGCGCTAAAAGCAAATTTTGTTTTGTTCGATTTACCTTCTCTTTTCCTCTCTTTTTAAATCCCGCGTTAATTATACTAGAAATAAGAACAGAATAGAACAATCCGGACAGCCTGGAGTCAATGAAAAAGAAATTATGATTAACTACCTTCCAGTTAACTTCTGAGAAGATTTAGTTTGAATATAAAAAACAAAAAAATTCTTTCTCGTACGAAAACGGAGGGAAGAGAAACAAACAGAGCGCGTAATGGTTCATTGCCGACGTATCAATTTATTCGTTGTGGGGTAAATAAAAGGGATGATATTCATCCGACTCTTCTTCGTCTGTGTCTCGTGCGAGAAACTCGGCGTGCCCTTCCCCCGAGTTAGCGGTAAATAGAACGAGAATGGAGCATAAAGCGAAGAACGCCGGGGGGCGAGAGAGGTTGGGAGGGGATGAGGCCGCGCAGACCGGCTTAAGTGCCGGCCAAGTAGCGTCGCCGAGCCCGTTTGCCTTTCGGAATTTATCATTTAATCTTTCGGTCGCGTCGACGCGCGCCTTTGCCATTGTCGAAACAGAGTGAGGGGGAGAGAGAGAGAGAGAGAGAGAGAGGGAGGAAGGGGGGAGGAGTGAGTGAGGTTAAATAACGTTTCGAGGACTCCACACTCTCGTACCACTCTCACTCCCGTGAATGCGGACTGACGCGAACGAGCCTCGGTTTTTTAATTAATTTCACTAGCTTTAATTCCGCTAATGCAAAAATAATATCACGTTTTCGCCGAATTCAACTCATCATTGTTATGTCGTTATTTATATTATTGTTAATTAACTTCGTTTGCATCTCATTGCGAAATTCAAGAAAAGAGATTTTTGGAATTCATATACAGATTTGTTTATATCTCGTGAAATAAAATGGCAACTCTCTGCTCGCGTTAACATTGAAACATACAAATTTTTGCCCCCGACTCGATCGATAGAAGTCACCGACGAAAATTACCGAGGATTTTCCTTGTGACTGCGGATGAGTGCCGCCCGCGTACACTATTAAATTAATTGTAAAATTAATATCTCGGTGTTTGCTCTTATAATGCGCGCGTGCACACTCGTTCGACCGTACTTTAATTTTCGATGTTTATTTTACCTCCCGTTGGCATTTTGCGGAAAATACGCACACCATAACAAACCGTTTCGTACGTGGAAGCTGAGCGAATACGCGGAACACGCTATAATGAATCTGGCACGCGCGGATCGTCGAATTCCGAAATCGTGATTTTCGCAATTACCGTCAAACCGAGTTACGGCATCAAGAGGAATAGGTAAAAAATACAACCGGTACAAAGCACAAATGTCGACTCCTCGATCGAAAAATCCTAGTTGAATTTTCAGCGCATTTTGCGTTACTCGAATTTTGACTTCTTTCGGAGATGCATTTTTTCGAACCAATTGAATGTGCATTTCTGAACTGCCAAAATGATATTTTTTAAAGCAAATCTGAAATTCATTCGAGTGAAAAATATATCACTTGATCTAGCAAAATATTGCTTTTGTAGCGAATGCTAATAAATTTAGTCGTAAACAACATTGTCGACAGCATATCTCCTTCTGTACACAACTGTCTATTTGCTGATGATCTCACATTGTTCGTGAAAGGCAGCAATATAGCTACCTCTCAAGATATCCTCCAGCACACGCTTGATCGACTTGCAACTTGGTCTCTCTCGTCTGGATTTAAGTTCTCCGTCGAAAAATCTAATTTCATTATTTTCTCGAGAGGAAGAAAACCTCTTTCAATGAACATCAAACTGAATGGATCCAGCATCAAACAAGTATCCAACATTAAGATCCTTGGGCTCATCTTCGATAACAAATTGAACTGGAAGACCCACATTACCAAACTTAAGGCAGACACTACTCGCCGACTTGGTCTAGTTAAATCCATCGCAGCTAAAAACTGGGGAGCAGACTTCCGGATTCTTCTTAACACCTACAAAGCCACAATTCTCGCCAAATTGGATTACGGATCAATTTTTTACGGTAGTAGCTCCTCAGCAAAAATACTGGATTCTGTTCATAATAGTGGAATCAGATTGGCACTAGGCGCCTTTCACACGAGCCCATGTTATAGCATGTTAGTGGAAGCATCCATGATTCCGCTTTCCCATCGAAGAATGATACTCACGGCCAACCACTGCTATAAGACTGCTTCCTTGCTCCTAAATCCATTTTTCAGCTCCATTAATAAAGCTCCTACTCAACAATTCACCAAGAATTCCTTAATTCCGTTAGCAACAAGATTTCATCACCTCCTAACAGAACACCATACACCCGTCGGACATATAAAACCTCAAGCCTATCCTCCAGCATCTGCTCATGTACTATCGCCTCAAACGAACCCTCTCACTCCTTGGAAGGTAGCAGCGTCTCGGTTCCGGAATACAATTGTCATGAACTGGAATCAAGAGTGGATCAACAGCCGCCACACCCACCTTAAAACTATTCGGAGCGATATACTTCAGAAAAATCCGGCGCTCAGGCTGCCCCGCAGAAGTCAAGTTGCCATCTCTCGCCTCAGAATAGGACATACTTCCCTTACGCACTCTCATCTCCTGTCAGGCTCTGAACCTAAGATATGCAACACCTGCGGAGTTCGGCTGGATGTAGCCCACCTACTGCTGGAATGCTCTGCGCGCGAAGAACTAAGAACCCGAACTAAGCTACCCAGGAGTATTAAAGATTGTCTCGGCTCCCAGCTAGACAGGACTCTTGAATTCCTCGCCGGTTCTAATACGATGGAATTGCTATAGAACTGTGAACAGCTGTCAGACTTATTGTATGACCGATTAATGTCTTCTATTTGTTTGTAATATTGTTGTGTATCTTAGTCGCTAATAACCATGTAGTTGATGCGACTGTAAATAAACCTATTTAAAAAAAAAAAAAAAAAATTTAGTCGAAAAATTTGTCCACGCGTATCACGTGATTTTCAAATAAAGGAAAATCAATTTTCTTCTATCAACATACCAAACGTCTCGAGAAAATTTTACTGTTTCGCGAGTAAAATGGGTACGTGGAAAGGATAACTACGAAGAAATTCGCATGAGCGAGATGCAAAAAAACGGCGTTAAAATTATGTAGGATTTATACTCGCCGTCGAGTCGTTTATACTTCTTTCGAACCGAGGCGTTGTAACGACTTCAATTCAGAAGCAACGTTGCTCGCGTATACTCGAGGAGAACCCTGCGTCAGCCCTTCGCTCCCCTCCCCTCGGCTCACCATTCTTTAATACTTGAACCGCGAAATTCTCCCCCTCGGCTCCCCTTTGCGTTTCATGAACTTTACAGTCCATTATATAAACGTCGCGTGTACCGACTGCGAGAAGTTGCGGTCTCAGTCTCGACGTTTATAGGTGCAAAAAAGTTGTCGGGTGACGCGGGGACGGGCAAAAGTCGAGCGGACTGGAGGGGAGGGAATAAAAAAGGGACGACAAGGAGCGCCGTTTAATCCGACACAGTCTAGGAATTTAAAGATATTCTTGCTCGGTTGGAACGTGAGATGACGTCGACGCGACGATTAACGAGGAAAAGTTTTTTCCCACCGAAATAATGTCCCCCTTTTTTTTATTAAGATAACACAAAAGCAACCCCGACGGTGGAATTTAAGGGTTCTGATTGCTGACGTGTTTGCACCTTTAGGAATTAGTTTGATTTACTATTCTTAATTGTTTAAAAATAATACTATTATTTTATTATTCAACTGTTTTACGACAAAGAACGATAGAACTCTACAACTGTAACCAGACTTTTTACGATCGGTTCCGACAAAAATTACCAAATGCGAAAAACATTTCGTCTGCTATTTTTCCGCTCGTAATTATGTTTCGTTTTTCCAGAGAAAAAATATATTCCATCGAAGCGATATTTTATCACGGCGGTTCTGGCGGCTCCAGGCGAAGAGAAAAGTGAATTAATCCGCGAGAGGGAAAAACGCTGACGCTGCTTTTTGCGAGATTACAGACCATATGATTTTATATTACGACGATAAGTGAAGGATAATTTAATTGCCCGTCCGTTGTTCTTGTTCGATTCGTGTTTATCTCAAGCCGAATGTTATTTGCGACGGTAAAAGAAGGAAAATACAAATCCGTTCGTTTCGCGTGCGTAAGAGACAATCCAGTTCGTTATTGCGTGTTTGGTAATTAACTAACGAAGAGAGAATGGCCTACGCGCTATCGCGGTTCTGCTTTGTCGGTGTAGTAGGAATATTAAAACTCGTCAGTGCACCTGGAGGGAACGAGAGCCGTAGGAGAGGCCGTGGAGAACGGACTCGAACGCAAAGCCGGGAAAGCAAAATTACGTTTCTGCGTACGAGCTTGTGTATTCGTAATTAATTTGTTACTTTTATTTCGTTTTTGAATTCCGCCCGTGCCGTCCGCGAATCGAGCCGAGAGAGAGAGAGAGAGAGAGCAGAAACGCGAGTAATCAAAATTCCGTTAGTCGATCCATTTTTTTTTCCTCATTTCCTCGCTGTACACCTCCTCGACTCTCTTCGAAATTTTATTCTCGCTTGATTCTTGAACCCATTTGAAACGGATTAAACAAATCAAATATCCACTCTGGGACTATTCTTTCAACGATTCATCGATCGAGCAAAATAATACACCTCTTCGAATAATTCAAGGTCTTTTAATACACCCTCCTCGAGGTATTCCGAGGAAGCGGGGTCCGATTGTGTCGAGTGGACGGATTCTTTGCTCGTTTGCGAGCCCGGAGAACTTAATTACAGGGAAAAGACGATTACTGCGAAAAAGGAAGCAGAGAGCGACAGAGTAGAAAGAAAGCGAGTCGAGTACCGAGGAGAAGGGAAATTCCGACGACTCAAACGTCAAATTTCACCGGCTTTGTTCTCCACGTGAATTATTCCGAGATTCTCTCTCTTTCCCTCTCTTTTTTTCAATTCATTCGCAACAGTCAGACCAAACATCAACAAAGAGGTCCAATTTACGAGTCCAGTTCGTCACACGCATCGTGTTTGCGTTCGTTTCCAGTTTCGTTAGTTCCCACACCGTTGTTGGCTCTTTTCGTGAAAACTTCTCGCGAAACTTTTCCTCGATTTTATTTATCTCGCCTCGAGGGGTGCGATAAAAATCCTCGGAGGTGGCGGGAGAGCTCGCACGGTGGCTCGTAGCTCTTTTTGTACGGTTACATAAATGGCGGCTGCTGCGGAGGGAATTTGTAAATCGATGCACGTTCGGCTGCGCGGATGGAGCAATTTATCGCGAGCGAATTACTGTCGGCAGCTGCGAGAACGGAAGATTTCATTTTGCGGACGCCGATGGTGATTTCCACCCCGATTCTACCCCTCCACCCGCGCCTCCTTCGCCACCCTCGCCGCATTAAGATTTTCACTGAAAGTCGCATCGGCCAATCAGGATTCTTCTATTCCGATATTTTTTTTCGTACGTTTTCTTTGAGCTAAATCGAAGGGAAATTCCCGCCGGTTTTATGCGAATTTCGATGAATAAGAGTGACGTTCCGATTACAAATTGGAAGTATTGCGACATATCGTGAGTCCGGTGTGCGTCGTTGATATGCAACGACGAAAAAACCTTTTTGACCGAAATTATAATTTTATACAGAAAGAAGTTCACTCGCCCTCCTCAATCGATCTCGCCGTTTCCGCGAGGAATTAATTTTCAGCTCTCGTCGTGTAATGAAAAATCGATCGGGACTGGGGATACGCTCGACGAATCTCGATTCTAATTGACACAAATTCCTTTTTTTGTTAGCCCAATATCGGCTAGTCCTCGTTCGATTAATCCGCTTTACGAGGGAAAGTGGGTTCGCAATCAGCCTCGAATTTCCAACGTTTTCATCTGCCGAGAACGAGCGAACCTCTGTGAATATGTATAGCGAATTACACTCGCCCGTGTTATTTTTTTTTTTTGTTCACTCCTACTTTTTCTACAGAGCATATTTTTTTTTTTATAATACCTAAAATTCGCGAAAGTCGGAACATTTTTCATCGACGCCTGCCTCTTATTTCAATGGGGTTTTTCCCGTTTGTATCGGGAGCGATGTGTATCGTGACGTGCGCACAATGAATCGACTAGTTGAATAAATGTTTATTGTCGGCCAGCACGTAACGCTCTCCGCGGCCAAGACAAACTTATCTCGTTGGGAAGTTTAGGCGAGCGCTCTCTCCGCCGTTCCCTGTGTAAGGAATGCTTTATTCGCGCGAAGAATGAAAAATGCTTTTCCAGGAACGCTACCCCGCCGATTTCTTTTTCCACGGGAATCGAGAGCAAACATCGGCTCGATTACTCGCTCCGTGTTGCGATAATCGTTATCGAGACAATTTTTTAGAAAAATGCGTTATCTCGGTCACACCGCTGTCGTGAAAAATCCACATTTAATACAAACGGATGCCAAAAATATCTTAATTATGGGACTTTTTAAATGATATAATTGTATAAGTAGTCAGACATGAATTACAAAAAAAACACAAAGTTAATTTTCAATAAACGAAAAGATACTGTGAAGCATCGTCCCCACAATTAGAGAGATTAAGGACGTGCAACGGTCAAATTTTGTACCTAGAAATAATTTTTTCTACTCCGAAAACTTGATTCGCGGCCCAAATTACTCTCATCGCGTACGCAGGCGTAAATAAAAAAGTATCGATATAGCCGATTCTTTTAATCCACTCACCTTTTGATCTTTCTGCCATATGCACTGACCCCTTTTGCCGAGAACTCGGCACACAAGCTTCGCGTCCTGTCTGGGGTTGACCTCGGTGTACTGCGGTACCTCCTCGAACTGCTGTATGCCGTGGCCGGCTAAAAAACGCAAATCGCATTATGCATTTTTTAGAGACCCATCGTTAAAAGAGTTTATACGTTATTCAAAACCCGAACGTACGAGATCCGGGAACGAATCGACGCAATTTTCGTTCATAAAGATCAAATTGTTTCGGCTTTTGCGTGGAATGATTTTTCGTTTTTCGGAGTGTGAATGGCAACGAAAATTGAAAAAAAAGAGAAGAGCGGAAAAAAATGATCAACAATGGAACGACACTGCAGTACTGCACGGATCGTAAATTTTCCTGATTTTGTTAACCTTTTATTCCGCAACGAGGCGAAATCGTCAAAAATCGCGAAACGATAACACCACGCCTTTTGCTCCGATCGAGGTTCGCTATTTTTCTATATTCAACGTAGACGAACGCCGGATAGTTTCGCGTGCGTTCGACGTGTACGCTCTCCCAGCGGATGAAAATGATGGTTCGGTGAGCGAGAGAGAACGAGAGAGAGAGAGAGGAAGGTACCCCAGGATTGCGCAGTTAAAAAATTCAATTTTTCACTCGGAGCCACATCACCGCCCTCGGTTCCTTCCACCGAGCTCTGCCTCGGCCCCGCACCCGAATGATTAATAAAGCCCGGCGTATGCCGTCGGGCCGCGGGAATAACTTTGCAAAATTAACAAAGCGCGACGCGGGTTCGGCCATTCTCGCAATAACACGCCGAGCGCGATGTGTATACGCGCGGGAAAATAATACACGTGAAAAGTACGGACGCGTCACCCGCGATGTGCCCTGGAAATTCGTTCCGGACAACTGCGCTCGGAATTAAACCTCGGCACGACTTTTTCATCGCGAATTGACGCACTCCGGTGCGATATTCCATTAGCGTGTCGAACGGTTTGGTTAATAAGCAAGAGAGTCGTTGGTGAAATTGAGTTTGTTCGAGAAGAGAATTGTTAACGTGCGTTGTTCGTTCTTGGCAAGACCGGTCAATAAATTTGTACGATTCGTAACATTAATTATTTCTATAAAATATCGGAATAACAATTATTCATAATAGTTCATACATGTTTTCCCTAGGCAGGTGGTGTTATAGCCCATCCCGAGCTCGTCATCGATAACCCCGGAAACGCGATATTTAACGAGCCATTATATCACCGTGTTTTCGGCCCTATCCCTTAGCTAGGAACTTAATGCTATCCTGCATATTGCAAACTAGCGTTGGTGAAAGTTGTTTACATGCAAATACACTTCGAGACCCCTCGATGACAAAAGTTGGAAAATTCCTCTCAAAATATACATTCAACGAGCGTCCACTTCTCTCTACGCTTCTGAAAAACGAACTTTCCCTGTAAAATGTATTTACATTTTCGCATTCGCGACGCGAAATCGATTCCATCGACGGGTGAATGCGTCCGCGAGGCGCGCGCGCTGTCGGCGCTTATTTGTAATAATCGCCAAGGGCGAGGCGCTATAGCAATTGGATATTTGCGAATGCGCGAAGCAAAAGCTCAGAGCGCGAGAGTGGTCTCGTGTACAAACATAATTAACAAACTCGAGCCAGCGCTGTCGTCGTCTCTCTCCTCTTCTCGTCTTACTCGTCTCGGAATTTGCCCCTCGACTCGACCTGTTGCCGCCAAGTCGATTGGAACTCAATCAGGCTGTCTCCCTCTCTCCCCCCGCTATCTACCACTCGAGAAAAACAAATCGAAATGAAAATTAACAACCCAGTCCCACGTTCGTCGGTGATGCAATCGAAAAATTGTATTAGTTTGTTGTCTAAATTTAGGTTTTTTAATCTTATTCGGTGCTTTTACCAATGCATGAATGTAAGCAAATTTATAATTTCAGTTTCGGTATAAAAAAATGATGAATGCGGAAGCGAAGGAAACCAAAATAGAGCAAGCAGAGCGAGGTTTATAGATTATTAAACGACGACGCGTGTGAGTGGATGAGTCGAGGCGGGAAACCGAGGAAGGATACGTGTAAACTCTGCGGAGCGGCACAACAGGTCGTTAATCTTTCCGCGTCTTGAGAGAAGCTCTCTCTTCCCATCGCGAGTGTCATCCAGCACTTTTGCCACTCCTCGACTCGGCGCTCTCTCTCTCTCTCGCTCTTTCTCTCTTTATTTTTTTCTTGTTGAAAGATTAAAAAGAAACACACCGTTCTTTCAAGGTGTGCTAGCACTCGAGCGTTATCTTTCCGCGCTCGAAGAAACACTTAAAGACGCGTCAAGCTGGGTTGTAATTATTTAAACATTGAGAGAGCGAGAAAGAGAAAAGAAGAAAATAAAAAACGCATCACCCACAAATTCATAAAACACTTTCATTTTTTGATTTATAAAGTCAATCGAAATACTGCAGAGTTTTGTATTTGAACAATTATTTTGATAAGAACTTAGATAGATTTTTCATTGAAAATTCGAATACGACGAATTAATTTTAATTCCTAATTTAGGTTATTTTCTGTCCTAAATTTCTAAATTTTCCTCACAGTGTACATCACGGAAACCTGTAACGTATCACGCGGCTAGAAAAGCGAAATTCAAAATGGCGATGCCTTTACGGGTAATTTGGTGGAATTTACGACATCGCTGTTTGATTTCTCCGGGTTATCGAATGCCTCCCACCGCGGAGCGTATCCGAGCCGCGTCGGAGTTAAGAATTCTGCGCGTACGATACCTGGGAGAGCCATTCCAGTAGTATATATCGCAAAATATTCAAGCATATTTGCAGTCGCTCTGTGAAAACTGCCGTAAAAGCAAACTTTGTTAGCGTCTTCGTTTATGGGTAAAGGTCGGGCATTATTAACCGGTGACTTCTCACGAAACTTTCCATGTAATTTTTATGCGATTCTCTATGCACTCTAAATCACCACCCTGGGATGTCATTAATAAGCCAATTTTCGTTTCTCCATTTCTTACGGGAGAAATTTCGACAGCCTGTCCGATAGATTCAACCCAAACTGTACTACATTGTAAATAAAATATCGTTCAATGTACTCGATATTAATTCACATGAGAATATAATAAAAAATATTAGAAATGAATTTATATAAAAAATATCAGGGATTTATACGCGAGTGGGAAATGTTCATTCCATTCCGCACGAGCCGAGGAAGTTCTAACTTTTTTTGGACTCTACCGTATCGAAAATTTCTAATTTATCAACTGTTCTTCTATCGATGCTTTACTTATTGTAACGAACACGCGGTACGATTCTCATTCTCTCGTTGAAACTCGCAATCTGTACCGGAAATCTGAGAATTTTTTTACTCGTTCCATTCCTCGCTTCCTTCTTCATTATACTCTCAGGACGACGCGAATCGTGTACGAGTGTTATAAGTTCGATCGGCGAAATGCAATTTACGTTCGCGGCCTGTGGACCGAGGGGAGGAGGTTGGGGTGAAAGAGGTCAGCGCAAGATAACAGTAAAAAAAAAACGAAAGAAACAACGCTCGGGCGCTAGACGGAGAAAGGTAGATCGATAAGAACGAAAAAGCTGGACGAGAGAGACCGAGAAAATCGAGAAAAAACGGGCCAACCAGACGTTTTAATCAGAACTGAAAAAAACCAGCGCGGGAAAAAAAATCGAAAAATATACGGAATTCCATTCGGAGTGGCGTATCTTCCGAATTCAATGGCTCGAAATCAACCGTATTGAAAATTTATGTTAACAGGTACCGTTCATTTTCTCTTGTGGAAATGATATCTTTGCTCTCGATTGTTCGTGGAATATTTTCGAATATTTTTCTTTCTTTCAATATTTTTTGCTAATCTGCGAGGGGAAAAAATCATTTAAAAAATTTATACAAACAAAAATGGTAGAATTTGGCAATGAAAGGAGAGAAAGGAAAGCTCGAAATTTGTTAATACAAATCGTTAATTTCATCGATAAAAGTGCTCCCGTTCGTTTTCTGAAGAAATGCAGTTTTCAATTGGCTGGGAATCCTTCTTCGCTAACGGGAAGAGACGGGAGAAGCGTAATCGAGTTTTCGCGTACCGCAAAATCTCGGAGGCCATTTTTCGCAGTTCGAGTGTGAGGCTTGACGGCGTGAAAAGGGGGGAAAAAGTCTCGAGGTAAATACGTTGCGAGGGACGTTTAACGACATTTTCGCGTTTGGCGGAATCTCGCTTAAACGGCGTGCAAAGTAGAGAGGGAAAGAAACCGAGCATTGAAAAGTGAGTGAGAGAGAGAGAGAGAGAGAGAGAGAGAGACCGGTCTCGTTACGAAGGTTTTTGTGCGAAAGTGGCGTTGCCGTTTGGGAGTGGAAGGTATAGAGGTCGCGATTGAACACGTCGCAAGTTGGATTTCTCAGTGTCAAAGCCCCGTCGCACCGACTTCCGGTTTCGACGAATTCACTCCGTGCGTTGGCTAAAAGGCCTGTCGAATCGAGTGACTTTGAAAGATGAATTTCCCGCCGAAATTTCGCGCCAACTCGTCCGAGCAATCGCGCTTTTAAAAACTTCGACTCTTCCGGAATAGAAAAATCAATTCGGCTGAGGAAAAGATTTGCTGACTGAAATAAAAAAGATTTATCGTAACGTAATTTTTTACTCGACCACGATAAAATTTTCATAACCAAATTTTTTATCAATAGAAAAGGTACCGAAATAATTTGTTAGGATTAATCTTAGTTATAAGAAGTATCGTTGGGACTTCTTTTCCTAGTTATATATCCTACAAGAATTTCATTATAAATCTTTAATATGCCCACGGGATTTTTCTCAAGGAGCGCGAGGGCTCCTCTCGTTGAACCACCCACACAACCGAACCCGACAAATCACGAGAATTATCGTAAGTGGTGTTCGTCGAACTAATTCCATTACGTCGTCGTAATGCGAATCGACCGCGCTCGGTAATAAATCCGCGCTCTCCGTAAGCGGGCATTAAAACGCTCATAAACTCCCATTAACGTCGAAACGAAATTTCCTCCCTGACCTCGTCGCGCGGATTCGAGTATAACTCTCGGCTAACGAAAACCTCGTTTCGCGAGAAAACCCCGTCCGGCGAGTTTTCCGCGGGCGCGAGAAGGAACCCCGGCTATTTCTTTTGTTCCCAGCGGCGGAAAATCGAATTTTCAGGCGCGTCGTCGGGAAGAGAGATGGAGATAGAGAGCATTTTTCCCGGAGTAACCGAGTTCATCGTCCAGATGGACAGGAAGGCGATAATTCAGTCCCTCTTCCCGGAACGCCGCGCGAATTCCGAAAGAGGCAACCCCCGGCGTGCGTCAAATTCCCGATAGAGGTTCGAAAAAATAACGCGGCTCGAAAGGAAAACCGTTGGAAAAATTTTGAATAAAGCACCGGGAGTAAAAATAATTATTCCGAGAGGGGGCGGGAAGAGCCGAATTCCCGGGGAATTCCAGTTTTCGCGAATTCGCGAGTCTTCCAGATAGAATTGTTACTCTATTCCATGAATTCGAGTCGCGTAAACAAGGAGAGCCCTTCTCGGGGCACTTTGGCGAATTGCGTTGACGGCAAAAGGCCAAAACACAAAAACACGAGCGCGCGCGCCGGCTGGATGAAAAATCGACGATTTTCCTCTTCGCTCGGTCTTTTTGCGCAATCGGTACAAATCTACGTTTCTCTTTATCTTGTTTTCGAGTCCTCCTGGTGCATTTCCCGAATGAGAGTGCCGGCTCGAGTACAATAAGAACTTAGCGCGTATAGAGAATCTACGCGTCCTCGTATATCGATAAGAAAAAAAATATTTCGCGTTTGCATTTCGATAAACAACCCCGAGGGGATGAAATTCCATTAGCGCGTCGGTCGATTATGTAAACTCTATATTTTAAATATTTTAAATATCGTCAAGGCTTGACAAAACTCGACAAAACTGGTTTTTCGAGCATCGCTATCACACAATATCGCTAATTTTCGTTTCATTTAGTCTCACGGGCCCGAGTAGAAATACGAAACCTACGTTTCTCTTTATATTGTTTTCGAGTCCTCCGGCTCCGGTGCATTTTCCTGAACGAAAGTGCCGACTCGAGTACAATAGGAACTTAGCGCGCGTAGAGCTTCCACGCGTATCTCGTATTTTGATAAGAAAAAAGAGAGTAACGAAGCCCTGGAACCTGCAAGTCGTGGGATCCGAGGAAGCGGGCGAAGGGGAACTGCGCGGGTCTCGGACGAGTGCGATAATTCACTCTCGGTCGTGCGCAAACCTCCTGGAAATGGAGTCAGCACCCTGTCCCTGGTGCTCTCGAGCGGTGGGTGGGCTTAAACAGGTTTGTATCCATCCCTCCTCTTTTCCTCGTCGCCCTCTCCTCGCATCTCCCTCCCTCTCTCTCTCTCTCTCTCTCTCTCTCTCTCTCTCTCTCTCTCGCTCTCATCCCTTTCCACAAGTACGAGGAGCAAATTACGTTAGCGCGAAAACAACCTACGCGCCATCCGCTGGGTTATGTACACCCACCCTCACTTTCGCCAATCCCGTGCAACACCCGCGCCACTGCGAAAACCGAGTATAAATATGTATACGTGTTTTATGGCGTCCAGCCGCGCGTAGTGACGAGTTGCGAAATATACCGGGCAGCGAGCTCGAACGGACGCGTACGGCTGCATATATACATTCATACAGAGTTGCATATAGTCGCGGAACGAGATAGACAGATAGAAAAAGGGGCCGCGCGATAGTGGCCAGGCCGCGAGAATATTCCGCGTTTTGTGTTTTGATAAACGACCCCGAGAGAATTAAATTCACACTGGTGACCCCACTCGGCTCTCTTACCCCTCCATTTTCGTATCCTTTACTCTCTTCTCTCTCTCTCTTCCTCTCGTACTCTCATTCTATTTCTCTTTCCATCCTTTGACGGCTTCTTTTTTATTCAATTTTTTTCCTTCCTCCTATTTTTTTTTATTCACCTAGAAAATTCCTCCTACCGACTATATATCTCGGTTCTTTCCGCTCTCGTGATTTTGCTTATTCTACTAGCTCGCTCCCATTCAGCCGCTGTCTGTTCTCGCGCTTTAATCCGTTTTATTCGTCTCCTTAATATTTCTGATATTGCATTCTTACTTCATCTTTTTCTCGACATTTATTCTCCCTTTCACGATTCTACCTCGGCTTCCTTCTTTTTCCCGGGTCCCTCGTGCCCATAAACCGTCCGTATCTTGCGGACCACTCGAATTCTCATTCTCTCGGTGTGTTTATTTAATTAATGAAAGCCCCCTCTCGGTGGTTCTTCGCAACCCACCTCTTCTATTTATCCCTATAATTTTCACGCTGCGAGCCGCTCTTTCCTCCCACGGGTACTTGCCTGCTATTTCAGTTTTGCATTTCATTCGTTCGTCATCCGCGTCGTGCATCTTTTGCCAATTTCGAGTCGGTATTTCAAGCTATTTTTTCCTTTAGAGGACTCGACGAGACAGAAAGCGTTACTACTTTCGTTGCAGGCCAAAATACGAATTTTGAAAAAAATATGATCCGTTAATGCTTCTTCGCTGTTCGGAGACCGCGTTTCGAAGTTCACGTCGAGAGAGTAACGCAGATTAATCTGTTTGCCGGTACCTCTCGTCCGCCAGTCCCTCTCTTCCTCTCGTTCGTACGTAAATGATGGCCCGCTCTTCATCATTCCTTTTTTTTTTTAACATCGGTGAATTTTTTTCGACTTCGCTCACGACACATCGGCCAGCGGGAAAGTTTCGTTCTCGGCGCTCTGTATCGCAGTAACGTAATATTTACATTAAAAAGCGGGAGTAAGAGGTTCACCGGGGCGGAAAGAGAAGAGTGGAAAGTTCTCGCGAAGGCTAGGAATGAAAAAGAAGACGTCGGAGGGTGGAATTGAAAAGTAGCTGGGCAGAGGTTCTTAAAAAAATTCTCTCTCTCTCTCTCTCTCTCTCTCTCTCTCGCTCTCCCGTTGCGTGTCGATGACCCGCGACGAGAACAAAGAAACCGAGGGAATTGTATGAAAAAAAAGGGTACGGTACCGGTGAAAGAATCGTTCGCGCCTCTCCGGAGATTCGGGACGGAGGATATAACGACGTAATTAACATCCAAAGTTCGTCGATCCGTACTTATTAACGAACCGGCAAAAGATCCGAGAGTTCGGCGCCCGCACATCGGTGACCTCGACCGTGACGGATGTGTCCGTGCCAATTACGTCATAGCGAAGTCGCCGGAAAATCTTTCGTCCCCGGTATATTTGATTTTCTCCTTCTCTCCGGGCGTCGTATTTAATCGCTCGAATCACGGTGAAATATCTTTCCAAGTTCTTACTCGTGTAGTACTTCCCGACACGCTCATATACCAGCGTCGGAATATACATTTTCCACGGAATGGTGTATATTATTCAGGAAATGGAAATGCGTTGTTCGGCACTCGTGCACATTCTTTTAGACGTATTCTTATGTTTGTATCCTGAAGTATCCTCTTTCGGAGGATTTACGAGTGTTCGAGGATCGATTCGAGATCGCTCTTTATCGATCGAGACAAACTGCTTTATTTCTTTTTTCTTATTCAAAAATTTCACTTAGACGAGAATTGTCATGTTTTGTTCCTACGAAATGAAATTTTTGAACAAAGCCTATAGCTCAATAGAACAGGTTCTTTTAGACGTATCCGTTTGTGTCCTGTGGTATCGCACTCACCCTCGCCCCTTAGCTCTCCCCGAAGGATTTACGAGTATTCAAGGATCGATTCGAGATCGGTCGACAAAGCGAGCGACCTTAAAGCGGGTTTCATTCAGACACGCAGGACGTAAGCGCCACTCGAAAAACCGGACCGGCTTTCAACCCACCACTTAGCATGCCCCTCGGCACCTTCGCGCGACCTAAATCATATTTTTCGGCCAGCACAATGACCCTCGTGCTCGATTGAAAAAAACTCGCAGGCTCTCGTCGTAACTTCGCGCTTGGTGGGCTCGCGCGGCTGGCACGGTATATACATAATCGGGTGAGGAAGAAAATTTTTAACCCAGATGAAATATGCGTGTGCTCGAAAACTCGTGTAATTACAGCCAGCGTTTTATTATCAAGGGACTCGAAATTAAAGCCAAGTTTCAGGCTTCGTCGTGCTCCTCTCTTTTTTTTCGCTCTCTCTCTCTTCTATTTTTTTATTAACGTATACCAGATTTATATCCTTATTTTCCGACGAGAATTCAACTACGAAGAATGAATATTTTCGCGAAAGCGAGAGAGACAATAGATGAAAGGAAAAAAATGAATATCATAGGAATGGAATGCGGGAATAAACTCACGGTTATAATCGTTTCGTTATTGAAAAAATTTTGTTTCGCTCAAAGTTCCTCGACAATACGCTCCTGGTTAGCGACGGGAAGAAAAAATGCGACCAAGTTGAGTTCCCTCTCGGATGGCTTACCGAGTCTCTCGTAGGGGGTGAATTGCCTCGGCGTTTTGTAATTAATATTAAGTATCAAAGCGGTACGCGCAATAGAGGCGGAGCGCGTATATCGCTTATGGATATCTAGAAGCCGCGTGTATATTTACTCGTTACAACGGCTTGCCGCACTCCGGCTGTATATTCCCGTTAAATCAGACGCGAAACTATCCCACTGTTATATTCCGCCAACTCCGCCGGTATTAACAATTTTTTTTTTAATCGAGATATCGCTGTACTCTACTTAATTACGCGAACTCCCGTCTTCCTCGACTGCTCCTCGTGGGACGGGGAATCCGAAGAAAATGACGAAATCTGATATTTTCGGATCGGAGAGTATCTTTGAAAGGATTAACCCGTTTGCGGGGCGAATTGATAGCTCGCGCGCACGAAGGGTCGCTATCGGTGCACGCTTCGCCGCTCGACGGGACGCGCACTTATTTTCGCGTATATTCACCGAGCCCCATTGGTGTGTGAGTTCGTAACGCGTCGGATGTGCTCACTCTTGCGTCTCGTGGATTATTCCTCCGTGAAAAAAAATGGAGCCACGCGTAAAAAAATTTCATTCAAGATCATTTTTCTTGACCTGAGAAACTTTTGTGGGTAAATTTCAAACAATGAAATTTTCTCGATGTGATAAAAATTTCTTGACTTGTTAAAAATTTTATGAAATTTTTGACTCTAGATGAATCGGGATGAACTTTTCTCATCCGTAGAATACTATTAATATATATCATATAATCATTTTTTTCGTAGAATCGTTAGATAAATTTTTTCGTTTTTCAAACTCATCTAATCGCCGAGCTAACGAGTAGTATATCGCTGACTCTGACGCGCAAGGCCGAACGAACTCTGGCTCGTAAAAGCAAAAGGGTCGAATAAACGGTGAAAGAGAGAGAGAGAGAGAGAGAGAGAGAGAGAGAAAGAGGAAGCAAGAGCGAAAACGGACGAGCGGGATTGAACGGGCAGCGGATTCGCGATAAAGGAGCGCAGAGCGAGATAGAGAGAGGGAGAGAAAAAAAGTGTATAACCGGAGCGATACGTACGAGCGTGTACACGAAACGGAAAAATACGCGCAAGGGATGAAATTAAAGCCCGGGCATAAAGACAAGTGCGCGGCTGATGTAGCAAAGGGGAAGGAAGCCGGTGAAAAGGAACGAAAGAATGAAAATTATGAAAAGCCCGTTGAGACGATAGGGAGATGTGGAAAAGGAGAGGCGAGATACGAGATATATATATATATAGAGAGAGAGAGAGAGAGGGAAGAGAAGGAAAACAAAAAAGGATGGTACGTAAATGGCGAAAGAGGGCAGTAGAGGGAATAATGCTAAAAGCT
This sequence comes from Goniozus legneri, assembly GCA_003055095.1. NCBI lineage: Eukaryota > Metazoa > Arthropoda > Insecta > Hymenoptera > Bethylidae > Goniozus > Goniozus legneri. The sequence goes on along the minus strand of NCVS01001930.1, from coordinate 232,510 downwards.
GACGGCGACGGGTACGTTAATGTCATATATTTTTATTTTACGTTCTCGTCTATATCTCTCGCCGCGGTGCCATCTCGCTCCTCTGCCAGAGGCAGGTACGCGGCTTGAATAAATATCTAGGAATCCTGCGGGGGCAGAGATTTCTCCCGGTTGAATATGGGTGAAATCGAGGGGAAAAAGCGCCCGAAGGATCCGCACTGCCGTCGTTTTAATGGTTTTCTAAAAGCCCCAATGCCACCCCCTTTCCCACACCATTCGTCCCATCAGCGTCGATCATCTTTTTCTGTCGCGCCGTACGATTTACAACCTAAACTTTGCGGATCACAATAGCCAAGCCCCAGGTGACCTACCGCGAGCGTCTCGATATAGTAACTGCGAAATTACAAATTCGGATGAATTTTAAATTTCTCGAACACAAAGGCAAGGTAGGGTGGTTATCCAAATGGACCCGGATGGTTACGCGGTATTTCGGAATTCATGGCTAGGTTGTAGGAGTTGCTGAAGCCGTTTAAGGGACGATAAATTCACAACTGTCGAGGTCGACGCGCGTCCCATAATAATGTTTATTCCGTCTAAGTCACGTTTCCTGGCCGCATGCCACTCGCGTACGTATCGCGTCGTAGCCCTACGAGATGTAATAATAAACACCTCGGTTAATTCGCGGAACGCGATGGCTTGTCGGCTCTCTCCAAAATATTCCGATTCCCTGCGCGTTTTTAATAATTCCAATTTTAATTAACAGCACATATGAAATTAATTTTGTAGCTCGAAAAACATACAAGGGCTCCAAAATTGCTCGAATCGAGTGAACAATTTTTTTGTGTATGTATAATAAAAAAGGAGCTGAAAAGTTGAATATTTTTATTAGGAGGTAAGCGATCGTGAGTTGAGAAAAGCCGAGGGGATATCCAAGCCGGTGGAAATGGAAAAGCGAAGGATAAATAAGAGGCGAGCGTTTGAGGAAATAAACCGGACGGCGAGTGGGACTCTTCTTTCGGTTCTCGTTCGATGCGCCACCAAAATGTCTCTTTGAAGACGATTTTCAGATTTTACCCACTCAATACGATTTCACCGCGGCAAATACCACTCGAAGTGGGAATATAAGCTGCATAGAGGAGAGTGGAAGTCGAGAGTTTCCCTGGAAAAGCGAGCCTTATCGCGCCAACTGAGACTATTTTCGATCTTGACTCCAATTAACTTTCGATTATCGATCACGAGACAAAAAATTTGATAACTTTTTTGTCCGAATCTGGACAATTTCTTAGTCTTTCTCGACGTTTCTACTCGATTTTTATAAATATAAAACTTAGTCGCATTTGTGGAAAACACACAATACACTCTTCCATTGCATAATCGCGCTGAAATTCTGTATATTTGTAGCTTTTGTGCAAAATCTTTTCGGAACGTTCCTTACAACTCCTCTAAGTTCGCCTTCTCGGAGCCTCTATTCAGAAATGGACGTGTCCTGTTGCGTACACTTTACGCGTTGGAAAAAAACTGAAAACCGATGAAAATTCGGTGGAAGATGAAAAAAATTTGGGAGTCAATGAAAATCGATCGAGCGTGGAGCGACAAATACGCGCTTGCGCGAAGTCTATTCGGAAGTCGGAGTGCGTGTTCATAGTGGCGTGTTAAAATTAAAAAAAAAAAAAAAAAAAACGTGGGGAAAGGGAAAAATCGCGCGCGCGAAAGCTCGAGATTGTCGCGGGTTCGCAGTACGTGGGCGAGCACAGGAGGCTTTACTCTCCCCCCTCACCTCCCCCTCATGCCCCTTCTCTGCTTTATTTGCTTTGCGAGTCGCTAGGACGGTCGACGCCGCGACATTTTTCAATGGTGCACTCTTTCCTCTCTTTCTCTTCTTCTCCGGCTATATACGTGCTTTTCAACTGTTATTTCAGCGAAAATTCGCCAACGGCTCGCCATTGTTCCCGCTGTCACCGGTACCCGGGGGTCCCGATATTGCGCCGATTTTTTTCTCCTCTCCCTTCTATCTTTTTCCATTCTTTTTTATTATTTTCTCGCCGTTTCACCGCCGCCTCTGTTATTCCTTCCCTGTCCTTTTTCTTTGCTTTTATTTATCATTAGTGTGTCCACGCGCTCGTCTCGTCACGATGTCGATGAGGAAAAATTTTCACGCGAAATTTTGCCCGAGAGGAAGAACGAAAAGAGGGATTTTTGTATTTTACAGAAAACGAGGCACTTTTTCGATATTTTGGTACCTTTTCGTGTTTCTATTTTTTTGTTGACAAAGAGGAGAAACATTAGCGATGCTCGCGAGACAAGTTTTGGTAAGTCCTGTCGAGTTTTGGCAAATTTTGACGAAATTGGCCTAGCGAGCGTCATTGAAAATTATGCACCGGTAGGTTGTAGCGCGCAACAAGAATTTGCTCTTTTTATTTCAACGCGTAGAGTGCGGTCGAAATGAGCAACCGAGACCATTCCCTTAAGGAGATTAGGGCGAAATTAAATCCCTCGTCGTTCCGACTTTTCCTTAACGTCGGCGAGACTCTCTTCCTCGCGAGGGGATTGCCACAATTCGCATTTGCATCCTATAAACCCACCTCGCCTCGATTACACGATTACGAGTGCGACACAACGAAGGGTGTGGAAGATCTGGATGATCGCGAAATTGCGTTGCACGAATCTCTCAGCCAATTGAGTTGAACGAGTCGAACAATTAATGTAAAATTTTCATGTCTGACTTCAAGCCAATTGATTTGTCGCCTAATTCGCGCTACGAGACGTATAACAGTGTCTCGAGCTTAAAGAGGATGGCCTCTTGAGGTATGAGCTCTCGAGATTCTCGGCTGGAAAAATTTTATATTCCCAAATGTGCTTCGAATAATTAAAAAACAATCAGAAATCATTTACAGCTATTTTACGTTTTACGATCACGTTACGATTTTACTCACGTAGTCGCGTTTGTTACGTGAAAAAGGAGAAGAGAAAAATTTCTTCGCGAACGCAAAAAGCAGTCGCGACACGTATCCGTCAGATATAATTCGAAATCGAGGTAGTTTTCGGAAAAGCAGAATAGAAAGATAAGCTCCTTATATTAAGGTCGAGCAGTCCGAAAGAAGTATATAGATGGAATTTTATCGCTCCTTGGTTCCTCGCGACAGACAATTTGTCCGCTCGCGACATTTTTCATACTCAACGCCACCCGGATGATATTACCTTTTTATTACGCGCGCATACCGCGACTCGATTCGAGGGCGTTTCTCCGCTCATAACCGCCCGTGAAAAACTTATTCCGATTTTTATTTTTCGCCATCGGTGCCTCTCGCAAGGAAAAGCGGATTGAAAATGCTACTCGAGGGGCGAAGGGGGGTTGAAAAAAAGGTGAGAAAATTTCGCAGAGTCGGTCGATGGAAATGCGCAACGCCGTCCCGATTCGAGGAAAAGGGGGGGGGGGGTGGCTTGGCATGTCGTTACGCAATTTTAGATAACGTCACGAGTCAATCGTAACCGTGATTCAATCGCGATTGTATCCTAATTGAAATTGTTCCTATCGCCGTGACCGCAGGCTTTTGTCGGAAAGCGCAGAGAACGGCGTCAGCGTTGACGAACGCATCGAACGGATTAATGCCGCTCTCGTTTGTATTCGGGACACATATTCCACGTATTTCTACACAATCAAAATTACCCGAGCTGAAAAATTTGTACGGCCTTAAGTATTCGATTTTTTATATCCTACTATCGGCAAATTTGGTTGATTTTTAGTTGCGATTTTCACGACAAAAGCACGATGAGATGAATACGGTGGTCTTTTCAAATATGATTATCTATAACAATTATAAACAATGACAGTATCGAAAAATATCATTGTTTCCGAAGTTTAAATAAGTCTATTGATTTTGGACGAGAAACCGATCAAATTTTTGGACTGGAATGTATCGTTCCCTATATTTTTATTATCCCACTGGAACTTGTTTTTCCTCATAAGAGGATTACCAACTTACTCGTGGTTCATTAACCGCGCCAATTTTCGACTCCAACGCGCGATCGGTTAATTTCTCCCGATTCCCCCTGGTGTATCCTCTTTTTTTTTTCAATTTTTTTCTATTCCAGGGAAAATCGATGAAAGCTCGAATCGCTCGGAATAAATATGCAACGTTGGATTTTGCGCGTTCCAACATCGTCGCTCGATTGACAATATACTCTCTTTTTCGCTCTCCGACAATGACACGGGATATATCGATGGGTTTGTGAAAAATAACGAATGGAGGAACGACCGGTGGAATAATTCAAGAGCAAAGAGTTGTTAAATTGATACACCGGAAATTAAAGGAGAATAAGTCCGCGCGCGCTTCTCGTCTGGGGTATAAACCCCGAGAATTACCGGGCAATGAGAAAATATTATTTTCTCTCATAGCGATATCAGTACTAATGACTCCGACATTAGGAATTTCCTATAACGGGCTCTCGAGGGATTTCTCGGAAAAATTAATCAAAGAACAGAAATGGAGGAAAAAAAGCGAGAAAATGCCAGAAGGGAGAAATAACTACGTTAATTAGTTACCTAGTCGGAAATTGGTTCCCGGTACTTTTCAAAGCCACAATGCGTAAGTGCGGAAATTTATTATCAGAAATCATTTCAATTAAGTTGTAAACAAGACAATAATGAACAGTCTAGTCCGTTTTTCATTTTCTTTGAATCTCAAATTTGAAATAAAAATGCTAATTTTGTTTTAAATATTAAGAAGATTATATTAGATTTTCATTTTGATTGCGAGTAAGGATTTATTTGATCGAGCAAAATTTCTATATTTTCAAATAAAAGTAGTCCGAACAAATTTTTATTTTCGGTGCACGTAAAATTATATCAAGCTGATGTAATATTCTATTAAAATTTCATCATTTCGTGAATGTATGGTAACGAAAATTTAATTTGTTATTCCGGTATCACGCACTTTTAACGTATTTACAAAAATTGTCGATAACTATAGGTTAACGATTTGAAGGACATGTGTAAAACTCGTTCAGATATTAAACAAAATTTGTTCGAGAGTTAAAGAGAATGTAGTTGAAATTTCAACCGCAATTCTTGAATTTCAGATTTCGTTCGCGCAGACCGTAAAAATTGACATACAGTCAATTCGGAAGTCGACGTGAAATCGTACTATCGAATTAGGGAACGTGTGCATGTGATTATATCAGACGTAATTTCTCGCGTTCGAGCGGCGCGATAAAAATCGATATCGATTTTCGTCGTGGAAAAAATAAGAGGAGAGTTTACCACCGTCTCGTACTTTTACGGGGTGATTTGGACGCATCTCGAAGAGGACATCCCGATTTTATTCCCCGCGAACCGAAATCGAGCGTAACGATCGGATAATCCACAATTTTTAACCCCTTTTTTTCGACAGTCGAATTTTATTACCCACGATTCTCCGTTCAAGCGCGAACGAGAGGCATCGGGAATTCGCGCAATCTCGCTCCACTCGATTCACCCTCGCCTCTTTCTCTCTCTCTCTCTCTCTCTTGCACTCGTAAGACGGCACGCCGTATGTTCGTGATTTCTCGCCTCGTTTATGCCATTTTTTTATTGCCTCGTCCTCGCTCCACCCCCTTATCTTTTTATAACGTTATTATCAAGGATTTCTCCCTTTTACACCTCTCGATGGCGTTTCATATCATCGGCTTATCGGAGGTCATTGTCCCCAAAAAAATATAGCCGCGAGAGTTCTCTCCTTATACGGTCTCTAAATCGGAAAGACAGATCGTTATTAACGGCGTAATTCGGATATTATGTACTGTACTCGCGAGCGTGAGCTCTTTGTGAACCGAAAAATATTTCGTTATGTATATTTTGATATGGTCTCGTATCTATTTTATTCCGATTTCATACTAAGAATACTACACTGGGAATAAAAATTTGTCGAATACGCTTATTTGAATATTTATCGAATATTCATATGCATATACGCTGAAATAAATAAAATAATCACTAGACGAAATATCGAAATAATTGTACGAATTAAAGAAGCCAATTTCATTCCGAATAATACTGATATTAATAACGACGCTGGGATAACAATTTTGTCGAACAAAATATTAATGTTTTATATCTCGAATCAAAATATCGATCGAAAATCTGAAATTGAAATTTCGAGTCCAAAAATTTGAATTCGAAAAGACTAATATTGTAAAAGCAAGATCAACACCGACGCTAAATCAGGATTGAAGGAGAATCAGGAATCGTGGATGAAAAATTGAAATCGAGTTGAAAAGGTTTGAATTAGCGCTTACTTTTTCTCTTGGATGGCTCGGTCTGTTAGGAGTCCGCGAGTGGGAAAGCGAGCGCGTAATTAACGGCCCTTCGGCCGGGACGCCGGAGCTCGGTGTCGTGTGATGAGTCACGTAATTCAGAGCTTAATATAGCCGTGCCCGAGGTAGAGATTGAGAGTGCGCATACGCACAGGGGCGCGTATATCTCTCGCTGAGCCGTCAGACATCCGTCGTCCGTTACCTGCCTCTATCGGGCCCGGACGTCGCGTTATGCATATGCAGTGACTCGGATATGCTCGATGGGTTTCGCACCTACACGCCGGCTCGTCCCCCCTTCCACTTCCGACCTCTCGCGCGACAGCCAATGATCAACAGGGATCGCGATCTGCGACTCTACTGGGTCACGGCACTGGGGATTAAAAGATGCTCGCTCGAATTTCCGTTTCGCGTCATACGTTAGTTAGAGGTAAAAAATGAACGCTGCTCCGAATTTTTAAGGTATTAGCTCGCAAGAGTGGAAACCAGTCAAGACTTTTTGAAGTTTAATAAGACTCGTCTGTTATTAGATTTGTTAAGTTCTTACTTGTTTTGCAGTAATTGGTAAATCTGATTCACCTCCTGTCCTAATATTTTTCATTCGCTAAATCGAAAGACAGTTCTATACTAGTTTGGTAGTTTATTCGACCTCGATCCGTCGACTTAATGTGGTATATTGCCTAGCCCTAATTCGATTCTCTCTAACCAAAACATTAGTACCAATTTGCTATCTTATTTAACCGTGATACTGTAGGTATATCTAGGCTCACATCAGTCGCGAGTACGACACGGAGATCAATTTCTTCGCTCGTAAATGCAAAAAACCGATTGAATTTTTCAGCTCGGGCACTTACCCACAATCAGGACAAAACAGACAAAAATAAGTTCGCATTGAGATCAAAAGTATATCTTCCTCCGAGCAGCGCACAATTTTCAATTTCTCGAGCCACCACTTGCGCGAAAGTTCCGAGTTGGCAATATAACGTCGCGATATCTCCGACGTACGCGCGCGCGTCCTCGGAGCGCAAGCGCGTGCGCGTGATAGGTGGCAATTCGCGCGCGCCGCGCGTGGCTTTCTCGGTGTAAGAAAAGAAAACGTAAGAGGGATCTCGGGAACCGGAAGTGGCTGGTACCGTGCGCGCAATCCGTGCGCCTGGTTTATCGCCGAAACTGCACGTGACTCTTTTTCCACCGGCGGCACTCGTACCTCGTATATACGAACGCGCGTATTTCACGGTAATGGTAACGATAAATCGTAAAACGTGACCATCCGCCTCGCGCGGATCGAAGCACCACCCCGCAGGAGGGGTGGGAGGGTGACTCTCTCTCTCTCTCGATAATTCGTCACTCCGTCGGAGCGATTATACGCGCGAATAAATACGCGCGTCTCTCGTTCGATCCGAATCGTCGCTGGGAACGAGTTATTTAGCTAGCGAGACAAAAAAAAGAAATATGGAATTCGGTCGGTTCGACTCGAAGCCGCGACAACGGGTACAAGCGCGTTAACCCGGTCCAGCCGATATTTCGCTTATTAAACGTCGTTAATACTCGGCCGTAACGAATAACCCCCGACCGTCCAGTCGATGAATAATTTTGAATAATTCACAGCCCCGCGAATTGCTCGATGACCGTAGCCCCCCTCCGAAATTCCTGGCTTTGCGGCTCTCCGAATTCGGAATAACAATTTTTGCCGCACTGCAGGGATCGCCCGAGTCGAAAAATTTAACCGATTTTGGACGAGTTTTTCTACTTTATCTCAAACTCGATCGGTTTTTACTCGCGATTTTCCGAAATTCGAATAATTTTCATATTCATAAATGTTCGAGTATAAACGCCGAACACGGCTGAAAAATCGTTCAATTTCGGACAAAACCCGATCAAATTTTTCATACGATTTCGCCCGCGGGCGAAATCTCGAAGTAACACTCGGAGATCGTGCGAGCGAGAGTCGAATAAGCCCGGCTGCCTTCTTAGTTTTCCGAGTACAAAGCGGCGGTGAAGAAAAAGTTTCGGGGAGCGACTACACGAAAGTATAGTTTCATTAAAGCGCGTAATGGCCGCGACCCCGGAGGACGAGATTACCGCGCGAGCGGCGAAATCGACAATAATAAAGTTTAATAACGTCGGAGTTTGTAAAAAAAAAGAGAGGAAAAAGAGGAGGCAAGGGGGTGCAAAAAGTACAAGTTCGATAACGTGATTATATTGTAATAACAGTTGCGAAATTTCGTTTCTGTTTTACCTAAACCGTTCTCGTTTCATTCGATTTTTGCTATAGCGAGATTTCGAAAATTTTCTCTCGCGTATATATATAACGAGCGAAAATCGATGGCGGCGCAGGCGCGCGAGTTCGGGACGAAAAATTTTATTTACTCGAGGAAAAAGAGAAATCCGCTATGACAGCATTTATTAGCGCGGAGCCATTATCGTTACTACGCGCGTCGGGGCCATTCGTAAAAAGACCGAAAAAAAAAATATCGGCGCAGCGTCAGAATCGCGCGCACGCGACTGTAAACGCGATTTTTACCGGCGGCTCTCGGCCGCGTCTGTATACACGCGAATGCGAGCGCACACGCGCAGCCGTGTAGAAACGCGGTCTCGCCTCTCTCCCTTCATTTACATTCGCATGAGGATTTTCCAAACTTTCGTTGAAAATTTTGTTCGGAAAAATATCGCTCCGTAAACAAGCTTCTACATTGATCGCGGATTTTTTTTAATCGAATGTTTTCACTCGCGAAACAATTCTAAAACAGAACGGAATTTCATTGAACGTCTCGGTACGATCGAACTCGAATTAGCGTATGTCGTATCAATCTTCGATTTCGATATCATTCAAAATAACTTCCAATTTAAAACAGTTTCCTGCTGTACTGGAACATCCAGCTGGTTCGACGAAATGTATTTCTCGATGACGTAATTCTTGAAGTACCTACAGTAAATTTAATATTAGAACACATTTTAGATGTAATCAACGATAAATTGTAATCAGGAAAAATTGAATTTCAAATTAATTTACAATCGAGCAGTGAATCAGAAAATGGTAACGCGCGGTATTATGGACGTTCTAATGTCACGTGTGTAAAGCAAGACTGATTAATAGACGGAGTTAATTAGTAAGCCGTACACACATTCAGTTTAGGTACGTAAGGATTCGGGCCGATTGTACAGTCGAGATGAAGAGAGCGAGGAGGGGGGAGAGGTGAGTTCGATGTACAGTAATAGAGGATTCGGTGTAACCACGGCGGCGCTCGGTGCGTATAAAGCAAACCCAGCCCGCACGAAGGCGTTCGCCGTAATTAAACCGTCGACATACATTATGCATTAAAATCAGTACAATTACTCGCGAATAAACGAGAGCAGCGCGCGAGCGCGATAAAATTTTTTTCTACTCGCCGGGCTAATTTCCAACTTCTAACGGGGAAAATAAGAAAAGAAAATCCGTTCTTGAATATTTATAAAAATTAATAACTCACCCCGTGATTAACGAAGGAGGAGGTAATTCGAGGAATTTCAGTTCTCGGCCAACGGAGGGAAAAATATCGAGAAGACAGGTCGGATTCGGTGAACCATTGACCCTCATTAGACTCGACCAGAACCACGCGCGTCTCTTTCCGCAAAATCGCGCGACTCGTCAACATCCGAGAGTTCCCACCGGACGTAAACTCTGTAACGCGCAACTCTCGAGCGTTCGATAAACTTCCGTGGAAGGGATTTCGAAGTCGATGGCTAATATATATATTCGGTTGTATTGCGCGGAATCGCGGTTATCGGTTGCGATGGAATGCGCATTCCTCGTTCCTCTCTTTGGTAGCGTAATAATATCAAATTAACAAATGTCGATGTTTCGAATTTGAAAAAAATATAACTATTGTGTTCCTATTGACAAAGTCCAGTATCATTTTCGCTATTCTTGATGAGCAAATATTATCGGTATTACCTGTCTATGATCGCGAAACGCTGAATGTTGAGATATTCGATTCGCCGGCGCGTCGTCAATGGCTTCCCGTATTCCCTGCCCCCTCCTCGACCTGTTCTCTCATTTCTCGTAACCACGCATGCATATGCATACACGCCTAATCGTGGATAAACCGCACCCGGGCCGTCCGGCCGAGTGAATTTACGGCCGCGTGTATGATTGCGTATCATTGATCGCGTTGTTAATTACGCGCGCGATCGAATTCTCTGGCTCCAATCATTAACGACCTATATATAACTCATTAATCGATATTTTTCGTCGGCACATATTACTCTCTCCTCGTTTTACAGAAACAAATCGGCGAATTTCAAGTTTAACGATGAATTCACATCGAGTTTCGAATCCGATTTCATCCGGTACTATCGTCGAACGGAATATTCAACAACCCGAGAAAAGATGAACAATCGATTGGGTAGTGGTCCAGTGCTACGCCAGTCGTATGAGACAATTGGCCAATTGTACTCCTACACTACTGGCATAAGGCTGAGCCTTTGTCAGAATGATAAGCTTGGCCCAACACTGGGCAACTATAAAATAAGCACTGACACGATCATTGGCTCTATGCCGAGCCAGTACTGGAAAACGAAAGATTTATTTATAGTAAAAAACAAAAATATTGAATTTGAAGAAACATAATTATTATATATTTAGTATTAGTATTATGTTTTATCGGGTTATGAAATTCTACCGGGTTAGTAGAAACAATTAAAGTCGGGCACAAGGGTGTAACGTGTAATTTGGTATTTCGGTTTTTGGTGTATGTGTGTGTGTGCGCGCGCGCGTGCGTGTGTGTGTGCCGTCACATGCAAACATTACCACTTAACTGGTCCAAATTTTAGTTAAAATCGAGCCGATGCGAAAAATGATTAAACTCCATAATTATGTACTAAAATGCAGACAAATCGAATAGTTAAAAAATTGATAGCAGAGACTGAAATTAGAATTATCGAAGCAGTATAAATTTTGATCTGCTCCCCTCTCGATCGAATCATCCCACCGTAACGAAAACTCGCTCTTCCTATTACCTCAATATTTCCTTTGAAAATATAAACGGGGAATCAAGACTCCGCTAGTGCAAATTGAATCAGTATCCGCGTCAATTGCTCGTAACGAATCTCAAAAGAGATTAACCGCACGCTGGAATTTTGCGCATCGGTTACAGACGACGTTGCCTGGGAAATTCGCGATTGACTGCCACCTCTCTCTCCTCCTCCCCCATTTGAAAAATAACCTCCGGCTAGAGCGAATTTGACGTCGCGCGGATTGCGAGCGTTTGTTGTAACGACGCGAGGAGATCAAAGGCGGCGAACGGAGTGAGACCGCGAGTGTTTACGTGTACTTGGACAGCCGTGCGCCTTCGACGAAGCGATTGATCGATTGCTAGCCTCAATTATCGAAACCCAATCGGAGCCTGACCGAGTTGGAATTCCCGCGAACCTCGCGGGGGGGGCCGCATGAAAAAACAAACCGAGAGATTCGCTTTCCAGAATATACAGGAATTATCACATAATTTGATGAAATTTATTATTGTTTGTAACGATTAGATATTAGTTACAATAAAATAAGTATCTGCTATTCGACAAATTTATTTACTCGCTGCGAGAAAAGTTTTCCGAACCCACAACTCTCTCGGATCGAGAAAAATTTAGTCAAATAATTATTTTTCTTCTACGTTAGAGGACTGCGGTCGAGAAGGATCGGAATAAAATTTCAAAGAACTTTCCCCGTATCGAGTGAATTCCTCGCGCGAAAATTCATAAGAATTCCGTCTCATAAATTTTTATAAGTTCCCTCGAGGGTTCGAGCGGCAGACGGAATTTCAACAACAGCGACGCGACGGCGCGGTGTGGCCCGCCGAGTCCGAGAAAACGGGCGCGATTTCCCGGACTTTTCGGAGAAATTTTTCGACTTTTCCTCGAATGCGATCGATCAACGAACTCGTACGCGGTTAGTCGAGTGTCGCAGCGTCGCGCTCGAGGAGGCGCGACATCGAAAAACTGTTTTCCCGCGGGGAAGGACTGGGAAAATAAGTAAATGAAAAAGCACCGCGGAAAAAAATTGGAAAAAAAAAAGAAACAAACTGGACCGAGGCAGGTGTCGATATTGTCGCGATACGAGTTCGACGATGAGGTTGGCAAAGTAGAAAGTGCCGAGGGTAAAATTGTTTTCCCTGACGTAATTATCGAAGTTTTATCAGCTCGTGAACGGTTAACGAGAAACTGCGTGCGGATATGGAAGATTTTGAATATTTTTTTGTTCTACCGGGGCGAATCGCGGGGCGAGGAAATTAAGAAGAGAGTAATCTAGGAGTTTTGACATTTAATATCGAGGAGAGATCGGGGAGCAACCCAATTTCGATGTTCGCCGCGAGAGAGACCGGCCGGCGGAAGCGCGGCACGTCGCGAGCTCTGAAAGGGAAGTCTACGAAATTGCGGTTCTACGATATCGCTCACGGCCAGTCTATAACTCTCTCTCGCTCTCTTTTCCCTCCCCCTCCCCTCATTTGCAGTAATGACCCCACGGCCACAATGGATTGTTTTCGCCTGAAAACTGACAACTAGACGCTTGGAGAGATCAAAGCTCGCTATATACCTATAGCGGCTGGTCTCTAGAGACGAGGAACACATTTTCGAATTTATGTTTCACATCTCTTTCTCGAGTTTCGGATAAGTCTCGTCGAATTTTTTCGAGTTTATTGTAACTTTTGTAGTTGAATGTGACTGGAGAAGAAGAAGAGAGAATTTAGAGAGATATAGAGCGATGAGATAAGATGAAATAAAAGAAAAAATAAAAAAAACACAGTTTAGTATTAGTCCCTAATACAACTAAAAAATGCAAAGTACAAGATAGAGGAAGAGATATAAGAGAAAAGAGAGAGAAGAGAGAAAGAGAGAGAGAGAGAGAGAGAGAAGGAGGAACGACCTAATTGCCCGGTAATTGCCACTGTCTGCTGACTGGCGCTCGCGTAGAAGAGCAAGCGACAATGCGGAAAGCGCGAAGATTGGAACTCTACCAAATGACACGTGGCTACGCTTACGGAATACGTTAGCAATAACTTCGCAATAAGCGCGATCCAGAGGAGCTTTCGGAGCATGCATAACGGCGACAACTAAATCCAATCGCTCTGGGATATCTAATCAAAGTGGACAATTTGCGAGTTGAATTTGTAACGAAGCAATCTCGAGACTGAAAATCATTTGATACGTTGTCTCGATTCGAATATCCCGTTCTCGTTTACATTCCGCTCTGATTTTAAGTGCAATGCGCCATTTTTATTGGAATTGGTTTTGCGATAACGAAATAGAACGGAGTTAAAATATTAACGCTTATTCATTTTTCGAATGTACACTGACAATTAGATAAATTTTGATAGCAAGATCAAATTATAACGAATACTAAAATATTTAATAGTACATATTTTCAATTACTTCATTGGACTTGATGAATTTCCGAGTGTAAATCGTTAAGTCGAGATTTTTCTAGAATTTTCTAGTAGGTACTTGAAGAGATTTATTTTTTTCACACAGTAGATCTAAATGACCCTACACATGAAAAGAAGTTCGCTATTTATTCAAGGTAATCGTCGTCTCCATCTCTCATTCAGCAACGTACATACAGGAAAAATTTTCAACGAGCAGGGATCGCGAGACATCCATCACCGAAAATCGAATTCGGGACAGCGCCTCGCATTCTCCATTCACTGTCGCGCGAGAGAAAACTCTATTTCCTTCAAACGACGTGGAATTTTTCAAAAATCGCGTTACACCCCCGCGAAGTTTGAATTCTATCCCGCTGGGTCTTGCGGCACGGTGAGCACCCGCGTCGTGGTTCAATGTGAAATAATCGTCAAAGTTGGGGGATCCAATGGTTTCTCTCGCGTCTCGCTTACCGCGTATACCGTAAATTCGCACTTTGTTTTACGACACGTACGCGGAAAAACGGCGTCTCGCGAGACGCGAAAGAATCGGAATATATTACGAGATATGCGGAGTAGTCGAGGAATTCGAGGCGTTTCCGTCGGGGCGACGGTGTGTTTTTCAAACCGGAAAATTAATTTAACGCCCCAGGCGCGCGCCCAGACACGTCTCTCTTTTAATTTTTTCGCCCAGCCGTGAAATAAATATCTCCCAATTTCGTATAACGAAATTTGTTTCCGATTCTGCTTACAAATGAATAAATAATACATTTTAAATGGCTACAGATTTTATTATTATTATTTATCATTTTCGTTGTCAGAGAACTCGATAAGAAATGACCCAGATAGCTTACTTCAAAAATAATGAAATATAATAACCGGTAAAAGTTATTCTTTCCTGTAGACTGAACAAAGCCACGATTGATTTCTCACCCACAGAGTGACTTCTTCAAATGTTCCGCATTTCTTTGGTTCTCCCCTCAATACGTATTTTTACGAGTAAATTCAATGGACCGTAAAAGCCTCACGGTTTACCTCCGAGTATTTCTTCCCAAACGTTCAATTTTTTATATATCTAATGTATATCTATAAAAAAAATCACGATTTTCATGCACAGATAAAAATGCCGTAAAATTTACCGCGTGAAAGTGGCCATCGTGTCCGGTGACTGATCATTTCGACATGGCGAAGGTGGCGAGGGTAATCTTTCTCTCCCCCTATCGAATGACCGGCGGGACGGAAAAATGTTATATTTAATCAGTAGGAAAAAATTTACACGCTAGAAACGCTTCGTTTTCTTCGATTTATGAAACGCTTCACGTTTTCAGAAAATATTTTCATACAACTGGGAAAAATGGTGAAAACACGAGTTATCTCAGAGTTTACTTTTCTCGCGGCGAAAGAGTGTGAGACGGAAAATACCGAGTTCAACCACTGAAAAAATTGGCGCACAAAAAACACTTTATTTAATTTCAGCGTACAATTTTCGGAAAATCATATTTGAAATCGTAGCAAAACCGAAATACGCTCTCTTTTACTAGAAGAGTAGGTCGAACTGAAAATATCGAATGCAATCAGTATAGGAAAAAATGTTTCACTCGGTCTAAAAATAAAATTTCTAAAAAAAAAACATTTTTATAACTGTGAAAAGGGAAAGAGTAGTAATGACAATAATAAAAAAAAAGAAGCGAGCCATCACAGAGGCTGGTTTGCTCTTCCGGTGGCGGGAAGGGGTGTAAAAAGGCGCGGATGGTGGTGAGAAGGGGCGAGTGAGGTAGAGGCCGGACGAACACGAAAACAGCCATTCACATGGAAAACGACTCGTTCGGTCGGCCGAACAAAACGGGACGTTTAACCGAGTCCCCGCTAGAACCGATTTATAACGTCACTGTTCGACATTGGAAAAAAATAAACTATTTTTCGCTTGAAAATTGTCATGCCGAGTTTCATTGTGTTAGAAATTTTTAGAGCGAATTTTACAAAACGGTGATTTTCTGAATGTGTTCGGGTTGTCTTTCATTTCTACTGCTTGCATGAAATTAATTCGGAAGTTGATTTTAGTTGATTCGAAAAAAAATAAGAAAAATCTAAAGCGTAATTATCGGATTGGCGCGATATAATCAGCGCGAAGAGAGGCCGGTGTAACAAAGAGGGTAATCGAGTCTAGCGCGTAGATGATAAACGGAAGATAATGAACAGTGAGTAATTAATTGGAAAGGTAATAAGCCGTGGCGCGAATAGAAGAGAATCGAAAAGGAGCTGGATGGGGTGGGAGACGACGAAGTGACGCATCGTTGAGACTAATGAAATAAGTCGATCCAAAATCGCCGAAGCTCCTAAATCGATTAGCCCGACAAAAATAGGGAAGTAGGTAAGATTTCGAGCTACGGAGCTTTCATTGTAGAAAAATAACTCGCTTGCCTCGCTGCTCTCGTGCCCTTTTCAGTGTAGAGAATGAAATGACGAGATTACGAGGGCAATTAAACGCAGAAATGAATCAAGAATTCGTTTCACTTTGCGCGGGAGAAAGAACGCCTCACTCTCGAGTGCAAACGAAATAAACCGATTGGATCGTCAAAAGGAAGACGGAGAGAGAAAGAGGTCTAAGACAATTAGCCAATTCGTCGCGTTGACGGCAACTACAAATGGTGGGATGAGTTCGCTCAAGTGCCCCCGCGAATTCCCCAAATTGTACAAAAATTATTTTCCCACTAGATTTTATTTCAATTTTTCCCTACCCAGTCCTCTCCTTCGCGATAATTGCAAATACATTGAAACGATATTTCGAAAAATAGAAGATCGAAATTCATTACGAAGTTTCAGTGTTGGCTGCGGGAATTAAAAAAGCGCGTGTCGAGAAGTAATACGGGCCGTCGAACCGGTAAAAATAATTAGATTGTGCCGGAGATTTAAATTAATTTTATCGCTTTAATGAGCTCTCGTTTTCCGGCTACAAGAGAGCTCGCCCTCTCCCTCCTTCTCTCGAGAGAAGGGGAAGGGGGAAAGCAAGCCGAGGGAAGGGCGGCGAGGGGTTAAACTTCGACTTTTTTCCAATTAATAACGAGAGCTAACGTCGAGCAACTTCTCTTTCCGCGACCGGTTAATATCTCCGCAGAGAATCGTGGACACACAAGCAGCATCGAAAAATGACTCTGAGTCACGCGAAAGGCTCTCCAGTTGGAAACTTTCGACTTCGTTTTCTATTCTTAATGGATCTTTAAAAAATATATTTCGACAAAATTATACTCGAAATTTTCCTTGAAAACAAAAGCGATTCTAATCCGTATAAATCAGTATATAAATTAAAATTATTCAATGTTGAATATTTATATCATTTTAGCAAAATTGTTCAATTATAACTAGGTGTTGGTTAAAATTAAAGTTCCTCTTATCATTTGAAAGAAAATTGATTTAAATATTTGTTCCATTTCAACTATCCTAATTTTTAATTTCAGAGTAGTCCGTGAATTCAGAAGAGTTATTGTGTCAGACGTTATAAAAGAAAAGGCACATGAAAGCCATATGCACATGTGTGAGTTTTAAGGACCCCTTCTAAAAGCAGTCATGGTAAAACGTGTCCTGCGTAACGAAGCGATCGCGAAGATTGCACGAGTTATAAATATGCGATTGCTCTCGCATTCAAGGAAAGAAATTCACGCGGAAGACAAATAGAAGGGACTCTACCTGCGAGCGCGAAGATAAGAAATATAAAGGTTCAGAAAAAATAAAGAGTCGGAATGAAAGGGAAGAAAAGACCGTTGAAACGAAACCGGTTATGAAAACTAGAAACGAGAGTTGTGGAAAATCATTCGAAAGAAGAGATATTTATAAGAAAGAGAGAACGATGTATGAAAGGATGGAGCACAGTTAGGAATTTTCAAAAAAATATGTAGCTACAATTGGCATAAACAATTTTGGTAGTTGAATAAAAATTTTCGATTATTTAAGAGGAATTACGAAGAGAAATTTCTCAGAAAATTTTCTACAAATTTCTTACTCGAAGATGCCGAAAACGGAGAATACCGAATGTGCGAACGAAAAGAGGGAATTAAGAGAAATAGCAGCGAATGGTGGAGATATTGGCAAAGAAAGAGTAAGTACGTCTGACGGAGAGCCTCGAGAGCTCTAACAAAGTCGTCTCTCGAGTCGGACATCGATATTAACTCCACTCTCCTTTTTTCTCTTTATGCCAGAAGTGGAATCGCCACGGTCACATCTTTTTTCTCATTTCGTGCTCGTGAATTTACAGTTCGGATTTAACGGATTCTGGTCTGCCATTTTCCACGATTTGCCGAATTCATCGAGCGAAAGAATATCCGGTAAAAAAATCTCTTGTCGCGCGATAACTTTTTTGTACGAGATATTCTGAAAAAAAAAAAAAATATGAAAAATAATAAAAAAAAAGTAACGCGGAATACGAAATAAACGGGAAGAGGAAAAAAAGCTCCCTGGCAAATGTTTTAACGTGGTTCCGCTTCCGTTATCGCGAGTACCTAAGTGTGTTACGAGAGCTCTTCTCCGAGTTTAGCGGTTTAACCAGTCACGACGCAGATTAATTTTCGCGTTCGTGATAATGGGGCGCAGCCAACCGAGTCTTCGCTATATAAGAAAATCGCGACAAATAGATCGATACGCTATCTGTTATTTTATGAAAAATGAGACACGAGTACGCTTCGTTAAACCCACTGTACATACTCAATTTTAGGTTTGATCGATTAAAAATGAGAGAGTTACGAAACTACATTATCTATAGATTTCATTTTAACGAGTATTCTGAATATTCATCTAACCATTATGAATTTTAACAAACGATCGTGGATAATAATAGTCAAATTGGCAACGGTGATCAGAACGAATAAACACGATTTTTGGTGTGTGTGAACGATCTGGTCGAAAAGTAAACACACGGAGTGAGGATAGCGCCGGGACGATAACTCGTGCTCGCAGGCAGAACCCGGCGCTTGACAAATTTGTTAAATTGTACCGCGGGGTAATGTACCAAAGACCGTTTATCCTGGTATCAAGTCGTTAAGGCGCCGCTGCGCGTGATTTATTCGCTCCGAAGCGAACAGCCGACTGCAGCCGTAATATGCAGTTTCTTTTTCGGCCGACTGTCCGCCTTTTTTAATTTTTTTCCATCCCTCGCATTTTGGATCTCGTAAATTTCAATCCACGGAGATATTCGTCTAGACTCGATTTTATATACATACATAGATAAACACTGTATCGAAAAATTTATTTCTCGATTCTCCTATCTATTGCTAATAACTGTTCATAAGATAAAAAATGAGCGTAACAGTGAATATAATATGGCAATCGTTCCACGGGTGAAATATGTCGACAATCTTGAAGAAATAAGTAGAAGTGCATTCTCGTTTTTGTCGTCTCGAGCGAACGCGTGAACAACAGCCCGATAAGCGCCGGCAGTGTTAATTCTCCGTGACCGAACGTGATTCTCTCGCGCCGTAATTCAGCGGTCACGCGAGCGTTCTCCGTTATTTCCAGAACTCCGTTCGCTCTTCAACTAATAACGAAATTACTCGAGCGCGCAGAGTTGATAAACACACTCCTTTTGGCGGAAAAATAAATATTTTGAGTCCGAAAAATTTTTTCGCGGTAAAAAAAAAAACTAGACGGCCACTCCGTATTTACGATCGTATTTACCCCGCTCCGAGTTTTGCCGCGATACAAAATGCCGATGGACGTATGCGGCGCTGTGTTTGAAAAATCCCACTCGCTATTCCCTCCCGCGTCCACTTCACAAAAAGCAAGAGAGAGAGAGAGAGAGAGAGAGAAGAGAGAAAAAAGCGCTGGAGAGTAAAAAAAATAAAACCGAAAAAAAGAGTTGCGAGCGGAGCTTTGAGCAGCGTGGCGGTTATTCGAGACGAGCGCTAATAATCCTGACGGAGAAAAAAGAGGTAAAAAAAAGGGACGAAAAATCGTCCGGACGGCTGACGCATTTCGCCATTGAGTTGCGAAAAAAAGCTGCGAATGTAGCTGTGAATCCTCGGCAGACGGGGAAAATTACGGGAGGGTCGTTCCTACGCGTCGGACGTTGCAAGAAGGCGCGACTCGCGGAGAGAGGGAGAGAGAGAGAGAGAGAGAGAGCTCGTCGAAAAAAAAGCGAGGCACACGTGCGTAAAAATTCCATACGCGAGTCACGCTCGCTGTGCTTTAAGCTAGCGCAATCACGGTTTTCGCCTCTCCACCCACTCTAAACCTCCATCGTGTCCGATCCCCAGACTAATGCGCTGCAATTCACGCGGAAACACAATTCGACCTTCCTCCGTTTTCGTTGCCTGCAACGGCCGATATTCGAGAGAAGAAGAAATTTTCTTGAATACATGGCTTCATTTTTATCGACGTTTCTTTATATACGCGGTTTCGCTCGTGTTCTTTTACCGACCTAGACTTGTTTGGCGGTAAAAGTTTTTGTTTTTTCTACTCTGAAATTTTTCATAAATGGTAAATCGGGTAAACGTGCTCAACTATGTATTTTCGAAAAGTTGTATTAAAAATGGAAAGAATATCGATCAAATTCTGATTATTGTTCGTTTGTTATTTATTTTGCGAATATCCTCCGACAATTCTTTCCCCTTCGTAATTTTGTTCCCCACTCGTGCGGGACGTATTCGCTCGATCCAGCATCCGTAAAATTCCATGAGATAACCAGTATCTCGGGCAATGTTTTATAAATTATTTTCGCTCGATGGAATAGCGGCAATTAAGAGTCTTTTGTCTTTCCCGAGGAACTACGACGACACTCGGAAATCCGATCAAGCGTGCTCGTTTATCCACGCGATTACTCTCGTTCAATTCGCTCTTTACTCTTCTTTTTCATCTCTCTTGTTCTTTTTAATTTAAATTGCGTACTTATTTTTACCATCATTCGGATATGGAATTTTATTAATTCTCATCTTCCACCTTTTCTTCGAACTCGAATTATTCGCTTGTCCTGATCGAGATTGAAATTCGTTTTCTCCTCCTTTGGTTAGCGAAATCGAGTCTGCGAATCGCGAGATTAATCTGAGATACACCGAAGATGAAAATTTGTTGAGTCTACTCGATATTTAATATGAAAATAAATATATTTTACTAGACACATTTGTTGAATACCTATTTGTTTATTGACTAATATTTAATTTTAAACAAGTCATTTTATCAAATTGAATATTTGTCTTATTTTCAGAAATTGAGTATAACAAATTTTTATCGTTAGTACACTTTCCCGACTGCGCAAAATCGAGCAATTCACGTCCTGGATGCGGCTATAGCAGCTGACGCGTTTGACAGAAGTGCGTACTCGGTTAATTTCGAAGTGGTCCACTATTGTCATCGTGAAAAATATAAGAATCGCGATTAAATTCACGCGGAGAGCGTCGAATAAAAAGCGAATGTCGACCGAATTTTTCTGTGTGTGAGAGAGAGAAAGAGAGAGAGAGAGAGAGAGAGAGAGAGGAAGCTACCGTGCCCAGGTTTAATTCCGACACACACACACACACACACACACACACTATACACAGAGCCACTTCTGCTATACACAGAGCCCGGGAAAAATTGCATTTTCTCATCCCTTCTTGTCCTTTTAATAAGCGTTATTCCAGCTCTCTTGGCTGCATAACGAATGTCCGACGGGCTTTGTAACTTCCACGCCACCCCCTCCCACTCCCGCCCTTATACTTTTATCTTCTTTCCATCATCCCGCTCACTTTCTCCTCGGCGACTCGTCCTCATTGTAAGCACGTTCAACGTCCACCTTTCCTAGCCGACTTCCGCGAGTGGCCTCGGAATTCCTTCAAGCGCCCCCCCCCCCCCCCCCCCCCC
>NCVS01001930.1:191282-202420 GCA_003055095.1 Goniozus legneri | reverse complement strand
AATTGCGAAGGAGACTCGTGTCGACGCTTGCCGGAAAAATCCACCCCCGGCCGTCGAAATTTTTCCAACTTGGAGGAGAAAACCCGAAGATCGAGGAATCGGGAAGACAATACTGACGTTTCATCGGGAAAAACAAGTCGAGTGGGGAAAACAAGATTCCTCTTTTTTCGCTCGACGATCCTAATTCTTTTAGAGTTCGTTTGGCGAGAACGATGTTCGACGGGCCGCGATAAATAGAGGGACGATGTAGAAAATCGAGAATGGCTCGCGGAGAGAATTAGAAAGCACCGGTGAGTGGTAAAAAGAGCGCGACGTGTGCGTTGGCTCCGTAAAATTGGAACAACCGGAAGAAAAACGAGGCTTCTTTTGCGCGGCTGCGTCGGCTCATGAATGATTCAAACGGACGAGCTATCGAATGAACGTAAAATACATGCGACTTATGGGGTGGCGCAAAAGTTTCGTAAAATCTGACCAAGAAACAATATTTATCAATAAACAAGAGCGATATTTCGAATTGCAATAATTGAATTTTATTTATTCGAACTGAACTTTTCATTTTCTTTGTAATTCATGTTTGATTATGTATGGAACTGTATCACTTTTTAAACATTTCAATTTCAAAGAAATTTTTATCGGAGATTCTCGCAAATACAGCTAGCAAGAATTTTCAAACAATTTCCGCGATTATTTCCCAACGTGAGAGTAATTTCTGAACCACCCTCTATATTTTACTTCGCGAAATGTATCTTTTGTCGCCCGAGTCTAGACGATTTACGATTTCGCCTTTCTCTCGAAAAAAAAATCCATACACACACCGACACAAAAGCGCGAAAAAGTCTCTCGCAGGGTCGATCCACGGAGGCGAATCCGCGTAATTTTTCCGAGTTTTCTTCCGCGCCTAACCCGGAACTTTTTACAAACTGGGTGAATCAATCGGGTTATAAAAAAAAGAGAAGAAAAATTTCCGGCATTTTCCTCCGTTATCGCGCACGCTCGGAAAATATTCGCTGGGCCATTCATATTGTAAATACAGAAACGAGGTTTCCGAACTCGGAAAAATTCGCGCCGCGAGAGAATTTTTCGTCGGGCGAATCTCGCAAGCCGTACACGCGCCCGTCTGATTTATCGAGTGACCCGAAAACCCACCTGGAAAACAAGCGACACCCGCTCTCGACGCGGGGGACTCGCGCGACTCGTTAACCGGCCATCCGATATTTTGTGCTTTTAATTTCGTAACCGGAAGGGTCGAGACGCTGAATCGGCACGCTCGCGTTTTTGACGAGATCGAATCGTAGGTACGTTTTTAACGACAGCCCTCCCCGATAGAAACACCGACAGACGGAAATCTGAAAAGCCTACCGGGAGTGGGTATCGGAGTTGGGATTCCGATTCCAATCGTTCGGTTAATCGTCGCTAGTATAGAAGAGCGAAAAAAATCGTCCAAAAAATTTCAATAAAAAAGTCACTCGGCCAACTTTTTCCTCTTCTTCTTTTCCCTTCCCTCGTTTCGCGTCGGGGAACCGACGGATTCTCTTAATCGCGAGATATGTATAACTAAAATTGGAAAACAATTTAGAATCGAATAATAAAAAGAAAAATAATTAAAAAATATTTGATTATCGTACACAGGAAAAAATTCGATTCAAGATAATTTTTCTTGACTCAAGAAACTGGATAAGATTAGAAAATTGAAATTTTCTTGAATTTTAATTTTTAAAGGGTTAATCGTAAGGATAAAGTCATTTTTTGTTCATAAGCTGGATGATTTTCAACTGGTCCCTTCATTTTCTCCCTTCTCTCCCTCTCTCCTTCGCAGACACTCGTCAATCCAGCGCCCTTTCAATGTCTTCGAAATGAGCGAGGCCTCGGGGCGCAAAAAGACCGAGTTAAACGTGACGAAAGAAAAGAGGAAAAAAGGAGAACCGGAGGTTGGGCGATTCGTACTCTTTGAAACGCGCGGGCGTGAGAAGGAGAAACTTTCGGCTGAACTTTATACGCCGTTTAAAAGTCAATCTTACGACGAGAGAAAATTCGTGGCAAGAGTTTTTCTTCGGTTTTCTCCCTTTTCCCTCTCTCTCTCTCTCTCTCTCTCTCTCACTCTCTCTCTTTCTCTCAAGTTACTTTTTTCTCTTCGTTTCGATCTGACGCGATGAAAATATTCGAAGGGCTCGCGAAACGTTCAATTTAACCGATGTAACTAAAATAACAACTCTTCGTCGAATTTCAAGGAACATTTTCGAAAAATCTTTGTCGAAGAATCGGCGATACGCCGATACGGTTCCGAAGATGAATAAAAAAAACTTTGATTTAATTTCTTGGGCACCCCTCGGCTTCCCTCTTTCTTTTTATCGAATTTTCATAAAACTCTTGCCACTCAAAGGATCGTAAAATTTTCCCTTTGTGTAGCCACGCTACGAAGGAATAAACCATCGCTACCTGCAACGATAATAAAAAGCGTTTTTAATAAAGTAAATTCCTTGACATGCTAGGGACGCGACGAAAATTCTACCGCGATAAAAATTCGCTCCTGTAATCGACTACTCGCGGGACATCTTGATGGCCGAAGATAAAAAAAACTCCCCATCGGAAAAAATCGAACATAAAATCGACATGAAAATACTTTCGAATAATAAATTTCGTTTGGTGCCTGCATAATCGAGAAACGGCGATAAAGTTTCTTCCTTGACCACCTCAAATTGAAATTCCTCGAGTTCTCATACCTCGTTCGTGAATCACGCGACGCATAATTGTATTAGAAATCATTTTCCTTAGTGGACGTTTTCTGAAAGTATGGTTGGTAAAAAACCCCATCGAGGCCATTTCAAGTCTTTCACGAGCGAAAAGTGAAAAGCGAACTCGAAATCGGACCGTAAGTCTCTCCGTGAAAGGATCACCGGTGAGGCGATTTAACTCACAGGACTCTGTACTCATACATCGAGAGGGAAAGAGAGAGAGAAACATCTAGCAGTTCTCAACAGATTCCAGCTACAGTTTCATTGGTATAAAAAGGCAACTAGGGATCTATGACTGGATTTTGGATGGGCAAAAAGGAGGGAGAGCTCCCGAGGGGTGACCAGGGGGTGAAGGTGGGTAACTCTTCGTCCGTAGCTGCGCGAATTCACAGTCGACGTACGCTCAGACGCTCCCTTAAGTGGTAAATCTTGTCCCGTCGGCTGGTATGCACTCCTTTCGTTGACTAAAGTTGATAGCGGTCGCGAGTCCAAGTTTCCAACAAGTTTCAGAATGGTACAGGGAGAGAGAGAGAGAGAGAGAGAGAGAGAGAAGGAGAGAGAAAGGTCGATCGCACATTCGTACACATTCTCGATGCTGCATTAGTTCCGTAAGAATATCGTTCCCAGAGCTACGACCCTCGTGATTTACGTTTGTTTCGAAATTTCAAATACCGTTAACTTTACCTATGACAGGGATGGAAAAAATTCGTCGTCTCAATTATTCTTCATCTATTTTCACTACTCCAAACCAATCTTTGTATATTTTTCTTAAAAAGATTTGGTGGTATAAATTGTTTTTCTGGGCACTTATATCCAGACGTTCACACCCTCGGTTCAGACGGATAGTCTATACATAACAGCAGTTTGTCGTATTCCTCGATCTAGTTGACCGTGAGGGTTAGAAGAGGACCATTCTGTGCACTCTCGTGTGTGTCGTACGATGGCGAGAAGAAAGAGAGACGGAGAGAGAGAGAGAGAGATAGAGAACGGTAAAAGTGGGAGGAGATGGAACTCAGAAGTGGGGGTTACATAATGCAAACAGTTTGGACCAAGCCCTGGTTACAAGTTTAACTTAGTTTGCTACATAGGTGGAAGGGTAATTGCATTTACTCTGACGTCTGTAGGTTCTCGCCGGTCCCGCGATTCCAGCCTCCGGGGGTCCCCGGCTTTTCACTCGAATTTATCTCCACTCTCTCACTCCGACCCGGCCATATCTCGCTCGTGCGAGACCTCGTCGCCGGTGGTGGTCCGTTAGTCTCTTTCCGGATCGGCTCGTTCGCGCAATTGAAGATTTCATCCGACCCGACCTCTCATCCGCTCCTAAACCCGCTGTCTAAACTCTCCGACAGCTGCGAGTCCTCGTGGGAACGTTTGTGTAACGTTTCTTAACTCTTCGTTTTACATTTCGTCGAACAATTTTCGAAAAACATTTGCCATAACCTGACCATTAACGCGAATTCGAATACGCACGATGCATAGAGAGAAGACAAAACAAAAATACTCGTTCGCGTGGATTTTTGAAAAAAAAAAAAAGAATAAAATTCTGTTGCATTTTAAAAGAATATTATTTGGTCCAAAAGGGGATGATCTCTTTATCGGATTAAGCGAAAATGGTTTTGGTCACTTTGTTGAGGAGTTTTTTCGTGTTGGAACGAAAGATTTTAACATTGATAAAAGTTAATGGAAATTTTTACAGAACAAGTTTGAACTTATTTCATCTTATTATAAAATATACATTGCTAATAATCCGTAATTGCGAATTTAACGAGACCGTCAGACTCGCGATTCTTTCCCGTCGCACAGACGCGACAGACGCTAATAGAAGTCGCGCAAGACGCATCGCGCGGGACGGAAATGAATTCACGTGATGAACGTACTCTCGCGGCACGTGTCCCGAAACTCACCGTCACCCGGGACTCGTTTCCTCCATTCTCTCCCATTTCAAATTGTCCTGCGCGATTTGCAAGCGTCCCGCGTTCGCCCGTCCCGTTTCATCGGGTTGCGTCTTTCTCTCTCTTTCTCTCTCGACGAATTTCGTAAGAGCAAATTTGCATTGGAAGAAAACGTTTCGATTTTTCAGCAAAAATTACGCGCCGGGAGTCGTGGAAAGAAATACAAAACGAAATAGAGGAGGCAAGGAAGTCGGAGGGAAATTATTCCAGCGATTTTCAATCAAGACCGAGGAGCGTAGGATAATCAATGCGCGAACGGCGCCGTATAGCGGCGAAACTCCGACGTCGAGTAAGTTCGCAAACTCGCGACGGATGGCCGAATTCGTTCGATCCAGCCGATTGGTTTCCTCCTCTTCGAGACAACCGAGGAGTACAGCGTGCCGCGTGGATTAACGCCGTAAAATCGAATCGGGTGTTTAACGTTTCCAACGAAGAACGTTAATTGTTTATTTAACGTCGTGGTGAAATAACAAGGTGGACGTCTGCAACCACTAGAAATACAAAATTTACGTTCCAAATCGAATAGTGAATACATATTATAGGTGTAATGTACACCATTGAAACAACATTAAAATTTGCGTGTCCGTTCTCATGCAAGTTGATATGCGTTTGATTCCTATCCTAGAAATTTTATTGTCAGGTCGTTCGACGATTACGAAGAGCGGCAGAGGGGGGTGAAAAGCAAACGCGACATTCGCGGCGACATTTGTTTCGGCTCTCGTCGTGTAATTTCGTCCGCAGCGTTGTATCGGCCATCGAATGCAGACCGCGAGCTAGCTTGTAACTACCGGCCCTCCTCCTCGTCCATCCGTCGGGCGTCATCCACGCTCTAACCATCCCGCACTCGTAATCCGTTATACTTGGCGAGTAACGCTCGCGTCATGTATACCGCATCGCGAATGACGCGATACACGACACTGAACGTCAACGTCAGAGAATTTACCCGCTGCTCCCGTGAAAAAGAATATTTTGTTCGGTAATTTAAATATTTATTTTGAGGCTTGCCAATTGCAAACTACGTTCAAATTTTTATTTTCGCTATATCGGTGAGTTTAGTCTTAATTTAGGTGTTTTGGATCTCGATTGTTGATTTTCAATTATCGCTTACTGTGCTCGTATATCGAATCGCTCGTTCTCAGCTTCGTTACACAGAACAGCAGGGATGACGCGTCATTCGAGATTGAAAAAGGTGAACACTCGTGACCCTCAACGCATCGGCACATAAATATTAGCCTCCACGATCGCACCGATGAACGGGACGTGCGAGAAACGTAATTACGCATCGGGTTCTCGCGCGCACTCGAGGTAACGCGCTCCCGCTAATTAGCCGGTCGAGTAGACCATTCGCAATTTTGTTTCTCTCTACGCTACGGGAAAGATTGAACGAAATTACGTATAATTACGAAGAGAATGCTCTTTCAAAGCGATTTCTTCATCCTCGTCCAACGAGAACTTTTATCGTGAAGTGCGTTTTTTTTTTCACTCCAATCCAGAGTTCGCGTAGAATTCGGTGCAATCTCGCTGCATCAATAAAAAAACTCTCGTGCGTGAGAATCGAGGCGTTCGTGTTTGCGCGCGCGTGCGACAAGCTTGGATTTTCCGTCAAATCGGAACGGTAAACACCGGTAACGTTGACTCGGGTCGCGCGCTCGGGTTCGTTTTCTAGTCGCGTCATTGGCCGTGGGCAGAGTATAGTCGAGATAGAACATTCTGTTCGCAAACATTCTCTTTATTATTTTCTTAATGAGAAGGTAAAAGTCTTTGTAAAGAATCAAAATTCCAATTTCAATGTGAATATCTTGCTTGCAATTAGATTTTATTTCGACTGAAATATCTCTTTAAAAGACAATATCCAGTTGCAGATGTGTCACAAGATTGGTGTATTTTTGAAACAGAAAAATTTAATTCTTAGCGTGGTAGAGAAAAAAAAATTCAACGCGATTTCATATGTACGCAGAAAAAAAGGATTACTTGAATCAAGAAAGTTATGCGGAAGAAATATACTTTCCAATATCAAGTCTTTTTTTCTTTCTTGAATGAAGAAATAAATTTTAAAAACAATACTTGTGAATTTCTTGATCCAAAAACGTGTGTCCTTGAATAAGTCAATATATTCTTCATTCAAGAAACTATTACTTATTATTATGATTTTCAAACTATTTTTTTTATTTGAGAAATAATTATCTTAGGATAAAACAAGATAGATTTGGTTCAAGTATGGTAATACTTGATTCAAGAAAAAAATCTTGATCCAAGAGAAAAAATTCTCAATTCAAGAATTTAATTTTCTACTAATATGAAGAAATTATTTTCTTGATGACGGAATTTTTTTTTCTTCCGCATAACTCTCTTGAATCAAGTATATATTTCTTGATTCAAGTGATCCTTTTTTTCTGTGTAGCCATGCGTCTAGATAGGCAGTAGTTGGGTGTATCGCGAAATCGGTGACTCGCGCGTTCGAGCTGCATGCCGTCGTCATCATACAGAGCTGACGATGCGTTTAATTAAACCGGCTGTCGAGCGTCGGCCACCCTATCACACACGCGTAGAACGAGCGAGAGAGAGAGAGAGAGAGAGAGAGAGAGAGCGCGTTCCCCACCGAGCTGTCTCTTGGCATTGTTTCGTCGCTCTGAGGCCTGAAAAGTTCTGTCTCCCGGACCGCCGGCTCTATTGTCGAGCTCAAACTCTCTCGTTTGCCACGTTCTCCATAGTTATATATACACACACACGTACACACGGCATACACATAAAGAGACCGGGGTACTCGACGCATTGCGACAATGCACCGTTATTTGTTGCTCATTTGACGGACAACAGAAACATATCAGTCAGTCGGGCCCCCTCCGGCTCGCTCCCTTTCGCTCCCTCTCGCGGCACAACAGCCCGCACGCCACTCGTTCGCGGATTCATCGTCGAGCTTTTGAATTTCCCTCCCCCGAGTCTATTCGACGCGTCCTCGCGAGATTTTTTGCCCCCCCCCCCTCCTCCCCCATCATTGCCACCCCCACTGAGCATCATGGGGCGATTCGTGACCGTATTCTACCTCTCGTATATTTTTTTTCTCTTCTTTATTACCGTTATTATCGCGGGGACGAATTTACATGTGCTCCATTTTTCCTCGTGAAAAAAAGGGAGGAATTTTTATGGAAAAGGGGATGCGTTATTATCATGTAAATACGATGAGCGGGAGCGGGAGCGGGAGAATATCGGCTTGCGTGCGTATGTAGGTCGTATGATTTCGCTTAAGCCGGTTATGGAGAGAACAGGTGACGAAATTCCCGATTGCCGTGTGCCACTTTCATTTACGGTTTCATCCGCGCCACTCGATTTTGCGATCCGATCGTTTATCTAAGATTTTGACGCGAACTGTCGAAATATCGTTTCGGTAGCTTAGAAGTGCATATTTGGGTGGTCTGACAATATTTCTTTACAGTATTCATACACATCAGGTTGATTCGAAAAAACTTTTTTTTTTCGATTCACACAAGAGGTCTAATTTTCACGAGTGAGTTTTATTCCTTCCCTCGCTCTCGTGTCTTCCTCTTTAGCGGCGTTCGCTCGCGCGAATAATTCGCAAAAAGTTCAGCGGGACGTGCGACGTTTCGTCGCGAGAAGCCGAGGATCGTTGATCCCGACAACGGCTGGGATAAAGCGAAAGGGGGAGTGAAAAAAAGCGCGCGTGATTACGATACGAGCACCGCGCATAAGCCGGAGAAGAATGGAGGGCGAAAGTGGGAGGAAAGAGAGACTCGGCGATAACAAACGCGACGTTCGATGCGTATTCGGATATTGTTCGTCGAGTGCGAGAAAGAATGGAAATTTCGCGTCAACCTGCGGAGTCAAACATCGCGAGGTGGTAATGAACGCTGGGAAAGCGTTTTAAGAATTCAGGATGATACTCGTAAATAGCCAAAAATAAGCATGATTTTTTAAATAAACTGCATAAAAATCTTTCTACAATATATTACAATATATCTGAAATAAAATGATCATTTTTCTGCTAACAGATTGTGTATTTTAGTTGAAATATTCTTTAAAAAAAATTTCTCGGAATAATTGGCACGAAATTATTTTCACACAAAAGAATTATTCTCTTAGCGAGGTATAACCGGTCGGGAAAATATTTCCTCGTTTGGAAGCGAATGTACCACAACAGCAAACCATTTTCTTCCAGTAAATAAACCCAGTTTTTATTAGGAACTATCGCCAGATTCACTTAACGCGCGAAAGTTTACCGTGACGCGAGTCGAGTTTCCCACGCGTTCTCTCGGGTGAATGAAATTAGAAGCGCAGAGAGAGAATGAAGGACGACTGGGAGAAGACCCCCTCCTATCAGTCGCACTCAACAATTTCGGAAACTCTGTATTTGTTTAATCGCGACCGACTTTCGCTGAATTTCGGAAGGCGAAATCTGTAGGGGTTTGGAGGGAACTAGGGAAGGAGTCCCGTTGTTCTTAACATGTTGCGAGCTATACAATAATGGCCAAAATTGGCGGTTAAAATTGCCGTAATTATAGGCGGGGTCCGAAGAAGCCGGAACGCCCAAGTATCGCGTTTATTCCCGACGCGGGTCTTGCTTTATATCAACTGCGCATTATATACACGCAAGTTATATACAAGCTCGGGAGTTCGACCGCGCCGTACCTGTTTTCGTTGAGAGTCTCATTATCAACTCGCTCGACGAAACTCGGATAACTAGATATACCGCGGCAACTTTGGTATTGAATAATAGCCGGCTGCGTTTTGAGTCATAATACGCCTGAAAATACCGCAATCTCCGTTATAACTCGTTCACCGAGCGAACTTCTCCTTTTTTTCCCCCTCACTTTTTCTCCTATTCATGTTTGTCTTGCTACGCGATGCTGCGGGGAAACACGGCACTCGTAAAAAGGAGCTCATTGATGCGAAACAGAGGAAAAATTACAGGGGGTAAAAATTTGCTAATTAGAGTTATCGGGACGATTGTGAAGCGAGCTTCACAGCTCGATCGAGGAACTTTGAGTCTTCTTATCGCGACGAGCGGATTGCGTGTCTTATTAATTTCGCGAAAACTGACACTATGCGGATTCGCGGTTAATGGCCCGGCTCATCGAACGGAAGGAGAGAGCGCGAGGGAAAGATGAAGAGCGAGTACAGGAGTTTGAGGACGATCCACTAAATCACTTTAACGTAGGGACGTATGAACCTAATTATCGAAGTTCTGGTAATCGTTATTGCACCGAATTGCCAATTATCGAAATTAACGACCGTTCTTAGATAAACGCGGTGGAAAATATTTTCATAATTTTCCAGCTGAAAATTTCTCGGGTGAACGTCATTGTCATCCGAAGAATTATTATTAAAATTAATTAGAATTATCGAACTTAACGACCGCCCCGATACTAAATAAACGCGGTGGAAAATATTTTCATAATTTTTCAACCGAAAATTTTTCCGAAGAGAGTCATCGTCACTCGAAGAATTATTATTTATAGTCGTTTCGAAAAAGTTTCACACAAAGTTAAAGCCTTCCACGGTAAAGCCTGAAAAAGAGGATAGATCGATAAAAAAGTTAATCGAAAAACTCGGTAAGTACGGAAGTCATCGTTGTCTACCCTGATTAACGAGGATGGTCACGTCTTTGCGAAACGAGGAAGGGGAGAGATTTTTCGTTCGTTACGTTCAGATACGATGATTCTTCGTACGTATTGAATTTCTCGAAAGCTATGCACATAAAAATTTTGAAACTTAACACGAGCTCTCATATGAATTTTGTGAAGCATATTACGTTATCATATTGTCATATTATTTTTGAACTCATATTTTATCTTCGAGGTATAACTATTTCCACGATAGCTAAAAGCATTGAGAAATTTTACGAAACGCACTTGGAACAATTGCCAACGCAAAAGTAACCTTTTTCAGTTACTTTTTCCGTTATATTTTTCAAATAACACAAACGAATTAACGAGATTGGAGTTCGATGAAGAAAACGCGACGCGAATCGTCCAAAAAGCCGCGTCAACCAATTTCCTGGTCGAGAATCTAGCAGTTTGGCCGCGGCGCGTTGAATTATATGGATCGGCTCTGATGTTTATCGGGCGGCATTTACCGCGGTGTAGGAAAAATATGAACGAAAATACAAAAGCTCGGTGCGCTTGTGAAAACAGAGCGGGCAAAAAGAGAGGAAAAACGTTACGCGAGCCCTCGGCGCTTTTCGGTGCCGCTTTTATTCGCGCAACACGCGCTGACCGTGCACTCGGTGGGGAGCGGGAGCTAAACAGCGGCCATTACGTTGCCCGAGTTTAAAGGGAGTGGGAGTAACGTTATGCAGTGGCTGAAGGGAAAAAATAAAACTGACGAAACTAACGATACATGCAGGAATAAAAAGGTGAAATAAAAAAAAAGTAGCCCTTAAACAATGAATTACCGGAATAAGGACAGAAGTGGGGAGGAGAGGAGGGGGGGGGGGGGG